>QRFJ01001830.1:0-19524 GCA_006176705.1 Cocos nucifera | reverse complement strand
ATCTTCCACCATTGTAGATGTGCGGGCCCTTTCCGAGATTGATTGTTCTCGACTGATCATAGTGATTCAGTTGCATCAAAAAGATGCAACCATGTCTATTAGGCATTGGATCCTATGGGCTGAAGGATGGATTGGGCTTAATATTTAGGATACGGTGAGAGATCCAATTAAGAATCCAATCTATACAAATGGTGGGTCTGACTTAACTAAGGAGTGGATCAATATTTCGGGCATGGTGAGATTCATGAATTAGAGACCAAGTCTGGGTGCACCATGATTAGAGAATCAATGGACAAGAGTTGTTTACTCATTAGCTAACCCATCATCAATAACTGTTAGGTGAGATGAATTAGTTGGTGGGATTGCACCGCCCACTAGAAATCAATAATCATGGAGATTTTTGCATCTCTATAGAGGAAGTGTAGGGACCCAAGAAAATAATGGGAGCCAATTTATTTAAAAATCAAATTTCTAAATAAATTGATCATATCTTAATTATAAAATTTAACTAGAAACTTTGACTCCCTATAGAAAAAAGAAAAATATTTGTGTCCAACCCACTAGCCCATATCCTGGATACCCATAGACTAATCGAACCCAATAACAAGGATTGGCTCCGAAACTTCAAAATTATTTTGGATTCTGAGAAGTTGACTCATGTATTGGATCAAGATACCCCACCTTACCAACTCATCCATCCACTGAATAGAGAGCATCTCTTGACAAGTGGATGGATGAAGATAATAAGGCCAAATACTACATGTTGGGCTCGATGTCTGATGAGATTCAATGCCAACATGAAGATCTTAAGATTGCTCGCCAAATGTTGTCTCACCTACAAGAGTTGTTTGGTGAACAAAGTCACGCAGCCAAATATTAGGTCACTAAATGACTGTTTAAGGCTAAAATGCATGATGGGCAGTTAGTCCAAGATCATTTTCTGATGATGATCAAGAACTTGGAAGAGCTTGAGAAGCTCGAAGTGAAGTTAGATCAGGATCTGTAGGAATGATAAAATTCTGTAATCCTTGACTGATGCGTATGGGTAGTTCATCATGAACTACCATATGCATAAATATCAGAATACTCTAGCCGAGCTTATGAATATGCTGGTTACTGCTGAGCTTTCTATGAAAGATTCTAAAGGCTCAGTACTTTCTATGAAATGGACTTCTTCCAAGAGAAAATCTTTTGAGAAGAAGAAGTCTGTGAAAAAGCAGAAGATAGAAGGTGGAAAGAAAAAGAAGGCAGAGCTGAAGAAGAAGGCCACTGATAAAGAAAAATGTTTCCATTGTAATACTGATGGCCACTGGATGCAGAACTGTCCCATATACCTGGCCACCCTGAAGAATAAGAAGGAGATAGGTTCCTCTGGAGGTATGCTCATTATTGAATCTAACCTTATGATTTCTTCTACATCTAGTTGGGTGCTTGACTCTGGTTCTAGTGCTCATTTGTGCACTTTCATGCAGGATCTTGAGGATAGAAAGAAGCTGAGGGACGGTGAGATGATCCTATGCATCAAAAATGGAGTAAGGATTGCTGTTGTGGCCATCGAAATCTACCCTCTTCGACTACCATCTGACTTAGATTTAGTACTTAAGGATTGTTATTATGTGCCTGCTATAAGCAGGAATTTGATTTCTTTTTCATGTTTAGCATAAGAAGGCTATGAAATTAGTTTTCTTAAGGACCATTATAATATTCATTATGAAAAAAAAAAATTGCAAGTGGTTTTCTTATTAACGGTCTCTACCAATTACATATTGATATATCTATCTTTAGTATCGAGCAAAATGTGAATGCCATAGGATCAAAATGACCCAGGGATAATCCAAACAATAGGTATCTATGGCACCTAAGGCTAGGTCATATAGCAGAAAATAAAATTAACAAATTAGAAAAAATTAGGCTATTGAGTTCATTGATTTTTGAGTTATATCCAATTTATGAATCATGTCTTCATGGCAAAATGACTAAGCTCGCTTTTGTAGGATATGGGGAAAAGGCCCATGGATCTACTTGCCCTAGTACATACTGATGTGTGCGGCCCATTTGATGTGTTGGCTAGAGGCAACTTTGTCTACTTCATAATCTTTACCGATGATTTATCTCGGTATGGATATATGTGTCTTATGAGACACAAGTCTGAAGCCTTTGAAAAATTTTAGAAATTCAGACATGAAGTGGAAAAGTAAACTGAAAAACCCATTAAGATTCTTCGATCAGATCGAGGAGGTGAATACCTTAGTCCAAAATTCCTGGACTATCTCAAGCAATATCGCATAGTCTCTCAATGGACTTCACCTGGAACACCTCAACTCAATGGGGTTTCAAAATGGAGGAACCGGATCCTATTAGATATGGTCCGATCTGTGATAAGCTTCACAAACCTTCCTGATTTTCTTTGGAGACATAATCTATTAACAGCTACGTATTTATTGAATAGGATTTTCTCTAAAATCGTTCCTACCATACCATATGAGATATGGTATGGTAAGAAACCAAGTCTGAGTCATCTCAAAATTTGGAATTGTCTGGCTCATGTCAAAAGACAACAAGCGGACAAGTTAGACTATAGATCCTTTAAAGCTCGAATTCATTGGATATCCTAAAGAGTCGTTAGGATATTATCTCTACATTCCAGAAGGCCACAATGTGATTGTGAGTTGGCATGCCATCTTTCTTGAAAAATAGTTTATTCAAGATGGTGGCATTTGAAAGCAGATCAAGCTCGAGAAGAAAGTCTCCTAAAAGCAAGGAGCTAAGGATCCTATGGAACCAAATCAAGTTGAGCCAATACAATCACTACCTCCTCCACCTCATAGATCGAAAAGTATTTTTCATCCCCCTGAGAGGTACTTAGGTACTATTTCAGAGAAAGTAGAGAAAATGTTCCTCGTAGGTAATGGGGTTCATGGTGATGATCCCAAAACCTATGACGAGGCGATATTGAATATCGACTCCAAGAAATGGTTAAAGGCAATGATGTCAGAAATTGACTCGATGTACTCAAACCAAGTCCGAACCTTGATAGATCCATCTGAAGGTATAGTACCTATTAGCTGTAAATGGATCTACAAGAGAAAGATTGGTGCAGATGAAAATGTGGAGACATTCAAAGCAAGATTAGTGGCAAAAGGGTATAGTCAGCATGAAGGCATTGACTATCAGGATACCTTTTCGTTTGTAGCCATGCTAAAATCCATCCGCACATTGCTTGCTGTTGCAGCCTATTTTGATTATGAAATATAACAAATGGACGTAAAAACGGCATTCTTAAGTGGATACCTTGAGGAAGATATCTATATGGAATAGCTGCTAGGTTTCAAATCCAGTGATGCTGATCACAAAGTATGCAAGCTGCAAAGATCCATATATGGACTTAAGCAAGCATCTCAGAGCTAGAATACTCATTTTAATAATGTGATCAAATTATTTGGTTTCATCAAGAATGAGAAGGAACCATGTGTTTTCAAAAAGATCAGTGGGAGTGCTATTGTCTTCCTCGTACTGTACGTGGATGATATTCTCCTTATTGGAAATGATATTCCCATGTTGACCATAGTTAAAATGTGCTTATCTAAAGAATTCTCCATGAAAGAGCTAGGAGAAGCATCCTTCATTCTAGGAATTAAGGTCTATAGAGATAGATGAAATAGGATGCTAGGTCTTTCACAGAAAATGTACATAGAGAAAGTGCTAAAGAGGTTTAGCATGAAAAACTCAAATAGTGGATTGGTACCCTTCAGACATGGCATTCATCTTTCTAAGAAAATGTATCCCAACACACCTGAGGAGATTGAACGCATGAGCTAGATCCCTTATGCTTCAGCAATAGGGAGCCTCATGTATGCCATGTTATTTACACGACCTGATATAGCCTATGCTGTGAGTGTCACAAGCAGATATCAGTCGAATCCAGATGAAGAGCACTAAACTTCTATGAAATGTATCCTTAAGTACTTCAGAATAACTAAGGATATGTTGTTGATTTTTGGTAATGGAGAACTCCAAGTCCAAGGGTATATAGACTCGGATTTTATGTCCGATATAGATGATCGAAAGACGACAATTGGAAGTCTATTTGTGTGTAATTGTGGTGCTATCAGTTTGAAGAGTTTCAAGAAGACAGTGATAGCAGATTCCACCATAGAAGCAAAGTACATCACTGCATCAGAAGCTATGAAGGAGGTATTCTGGTACAAGAAGTTCACTACAAAGATCGAAGTGATGCCATCAGATGCCATTCCTCTGTACTATAATAATAATGGTGCCATAGCCCTTGCTAAAGAGCCGAGGTCTCACCAAAAATTTAAGCACATCGAGCAGCGATACCACTTCATCCATAATTACCTCGAGAAAGATTACGTTAATGTCAAGAGAGTCAACTCCGTAGACAATGCGGTAGATCCACTTACAAAGTCGTTGGGCCAGTAGAAGATCGAAGCCCATCTTGAGAAGATGAGACTTAGATTTGTAGCCAATTGGCTTTAGATCAAGTAAAAGTTTGTTAGATATGTGTGCCCTAGAAGTCAGATTAGCTGACACTTGTAATACACTTTTAAGGGAAAAATTATAATTTTGATTATAAATAATAAAATAAATTATTTTTTATCATAGTGTATATGTAAAAGTGTCTATGATACATTCCTTGAGTTAATAATAATGATAGTTCATATTTTCAAGAGTTGAAAATTTAAGACATGAATTTTCATTATTAACTCATAAAATGCTCCTCAGCGTAGGATCATCATGAGGATGGTGATTGATTCATAAGGTTGGTGTATAATTGCTTTTAGGATAGATGAATCTTGAGTCTATGGTGTAGAGACACCGAAGCGAGAGTTCAGGTACTCATTCGAGAATGAGGGCACTGAGCGTGACCATCTCGAGCAGTCATGGGGAAGTCTACGTTCTTGTCGATGACTGGCTCGAAGCTATAGTGGTGCATCTAGTTCTTTGAACTGAGGTGCATCGATAATTCACCTTGAGGATGTTGTAGTTTGACCACACCATAACTCGGTCTCCTAGCCATTCAGAATCCTGAGGTGTATGTTGGTTGTAGCAAGTTCATTGTAGGAACTGGATTCCACCAATAGGAGATATATCTACCTTGGTAGATGAGGAGCAGTCCTATAATGGTCATGAGAATCAAGTCCATAACCCCATGGCCATGGTAGAGTGAAATAATAGAAAGAGTTTCTATTAGGATTTTCACATTGAATTTGAATCGAATGATTAATTCATATGACAGATATCAGGGTTTGACGAGATCACCTTAACCCTAATCCAATTGGGGCTCAAGATAGAGGAACCTGATAACATAGGTAACTGCACCAAGAGGTTCGCTTTTAGTTCTAATGGGTTGCCACCATATGCTGCTAGGTGTCATTGGTGGATTTTGGAAGCAATTAGAACGATTTGGATGATCGATCATATTAGTTGTCTGAATCAGAAAAGTTCTGATCCATCGGAAGGTGTTTCGATGATGTCGATGATAGAGATTGTGACATATCCCATTACCATACAGAACTAAACCTAACTAGATCACACAAACAAGAGTTTAGATTTAGATGTCATCAATTGGACTAACCCAGTTTAATTGATTTGAATAAGATTCAGTTGGGTTCAAGAAAATCATGCTAGCACATGATTGAGCCTAATGTTCTACTTTAATAATCATTAAAGCTTGTCTCAACTGAGCCAAATGTGTTTGGGCTTACTCAGGAACCTTTACTTAGTCTGACTGGAGTTTGTCTAGATCAGAAAAGGATTGTCTTAATTTATGAGATAAATTTAAGATAATATCTGCCAGTTTTGGTCACCTGATAATTTCTGTTTTTAGACATTGGTCAAATATTGACCCTGGACACTTGGACATCTACCCATGTGTCATGCACCTATAGGAGAGTACCTGGGGTGTTGTCCCCCTGCTAAATGTAGATAGAAAGAGGGCACATGCCTAGGAAGGCATGCACCCTATGAGGATAAAGGAGGAGTCCCATATAGATGGGACTCTAGGGTTG
This sequence comes from Cocos nucifera, assembly GCA_006176705.1. Taxonomy (NCBI): domain Eukaryota; kingdom Viridiplantae; phylum Streptophyta; class Magnoliopsida; order Arecales; family Arecaceae; genus Cocos; species Cocos nucifera. Next base: position 13,495 of record QRFJ01001830.1, on the reverse strand, counting down.
CTTCAGGGGATTACACTCTGTGGCGCCAAGAACTCTTGTTTGACCCAGTCTTGGTGCAACCTTAGGAGCATTTTAAGGGTCTTTCATCTGATTGGATCAGATGATGTCATCCCACCAATCAGATTTAGATCTAATTGCTCAAAGAGCCGTGATTGATCGGGGTGATGTGGCACTGCATGGTGCAGCAAAGTCTATATAAACCCTATTTGCACCTAGATTTTTAATGCTTCTATCTTTAGCCCACATCACAAAGCCTCTATCCCTCCTTGTCCATGCCACCCTCTGGTCCTCTCTCTCCTCTCCATGCCTAAGGGGTTTTGGGCATGAATAAGGTGCGATCCAAGCAAGTGAAAGATGCCAGGAAAGGAAGAAGGCAGCACTACTATAATAGATAATGGCAGTTCTTCAAAAGGAGTTTTGAAGACCTTCAAGATCAGATCTATATCTAATTTTTGGAGGATTGATTGAGAAAGGAAAGATCTCCAGATCCTGTCCGAGTGTATATCGGTAGAGGCCAAGCGCTTGCGTGGTTACATTTAGAACCTCAGGCAAACATCGAGATCATCATAGAGAAATTAGATTATCAAAAATAAAGATATAATTAAATTAGATTTAATTTTAATTTTTATTTTATTTTTATTATTAGATTAATAAGATTAGATCTAAAGAGTCTCCGATCTGATTAGGATCTTAAAGGAAAAATTTTTGAAATATTCTTTTGGATCCAATCAGATCTGAATGAATCTAATATGAAAAATAGATTTTTTCCATCAGAGAGGCATGTAGAGAGGCTCAGACAGCCTCCAAGAGGAGCTTGGCAGAGCGTCAAGTACAAGCAACCCATAAGAGAGAGAAGCAATAGGTGCATAGCATCCAACGAGGAGGCTATGAGGGCAGAGCATCCTGTAGCTTCTATGGATCTCCTTGGGATTCTGAGAGAGCTTTTGTGAGGGTAGCTTCTAGTTGAGAGCGATTTGTATATGGTGAGTTGAGAGTGGGTGTTCTCTTCCGTACCTATTTTTCTCCTTCATAGTGAAGCTTTGCATGTCCCATGAAGGTGAGCCTTTAAGTTGATCCATGTACTTGATTATTTTCTTATTTTATTTTTTTCTTCTTTTGCTAATAATAATTTGGTACTAGATTCTTAACAAGCGGTATCAGAGTAGCTGATGTTCCAATAGTTTGGTATCAAAGTGAGTTGATACCACAACAACTTCATCTCAGATGACAATATAACTTGGACCCGGATGACATCTTTGGGAATTGGTAAGGTCGGGCTCTTCTAGACTTCGATAGGAGCTATTTTACTCCCAACACTTGTCCTCCTACTATCAAGTTTGAAGTTCAGACAAAAAGAGTACTCAATCTTATTGTCGCCGAAGTCCACTTCTTCTTTTTTCGCTCGCAAGTTGAGATATTTTATGTGGGATACCAAGTCGAGACAAAACTTCATCATAACAAAGAGACTTAAAAAGACTTCAAATTTCAAAGCATCTTTTGATTGTAGAGCTCCACTTCTAGTACAATTAATATGTCATCTGACATCTATAGTGGTCGTAAAGTCTGGACACGCGATAAGCAAGGATTTGGTGGTGATGATTCGGTGCCATGGTGGTTCAGCGCACGTCTAGCTAATTAAACCTTAATTTTCTGTTTCTTTCTCATTTTGGTCTCCTTCTCTGATTTTCCTCCTACTATCATCTTCTCCGAGTCCAGCTACTCTACCCTTCTTTCGTTCCTTAACCTTCGTCGCCCTTCCTCCATCTATTTTCCACCATTTTGACTGCATCACCAAGCTCTCTACATCTTTAGGTTTGTATTCTAACTTTTTCTTTTGGTTTTCATGTCTTCTTTCAGTTTTTAGGAGTCTTTTAGAATTCATCTGTTCTTCCTTTGATTTTTGAAGGTTTTCCTTCCATTTTCTCTGAATTTTAGTTGATTTCATTTGATTTCTTTTGATCTAAAATGTCTGAATCTGAGTATTCTTAGTCTTCTTCCTTTGAAACTTCTTCCAAGCCAAACCCTTCAAAACTAAGAATTGAAGTTGATCCCGAGCTCGAGCTCAGAAATGAAACCCGTCCAACCTTCATTCCTGGGACCATTACCTCCACCCTCACTTTCAAAGACCTTTCATTCATTCGAATCCACTACATAGTTTCCCCTGAGTACGAACTTGAGCTCTCAGGATCGGATGAAAAAGTTTGTTCTCCTCCTCTAGGTCGGCTTAGTCTATACACAGAGGTTGTGCATGCTAGGCTTCGACTGCCGATCCCTTTCTTTGTAATTGAACTCTTCTACTTTTTTAATATGTCCTTTTCCTTCGTTGTCCCAAACTCTTTTTGCTTCATCATAGGATTCTTAGTAGTTTGCTTTCTGATCGAGGTCCAGCCTATAATTTCTTTATTATGAACCTTCTTTACTCTTAAACATCACCCCACTACTAAGGACTAGTGGTATGTTTCTTTCCAGTTTGGCAAGAAGGGGTTAATTAAGAGTGCTCCTTCCTCCATTAATAGTTGGAAGGAGAAATTCTTTTTTGTTGTTAACCCATTAATCGAATGCAAACTCCCTCATTGGGGTTAGCCTAGAGAGTTTGTCTATAAGGCTCCGGGGTTAGAGAGAAGGGATCTTGATTCTGCTAAAATTTTAAAGGATTATGAAGTTCCCCCACTAACCTAGTTGCTGTCTGACTAGACTCTCTACAATCTTAGCCTGAGCCCTGCTAACCAAGAAGATATTAGTTTTTACTTTCTTTATTTTCTTATCTCTGTTTAACTTTTGTTTGATCTTATTGATAGAAATGATCCCAGAAGAACTTAAATTGCTATAGGCGGGATGCCCAAAGAAGAGAAAAGGTTCAACTTTGACTAGTTCATCTAAAAGAGCCGGGGCTTCTGAAATGAGCTAGGATTCCTTCAATCTTACTGCCATAATTCTGGAGGTCGGAGCAACTCTACCTGCTTCAAATACTTCTAGTGGTACTACTACTCTAGCACCTACCATAGAGAAGAAGAAGAAGAAGGCTGAAAAGAAATTAGTAGTTGCTAAAAAATCTCAAAAGTAGAAGGAGATCGAAGAACAAAATAATGACAATATCGATCGAGAGAAGGCTACAGTTCATAGCTGGAAGGTGGTTCAGTCTCTTATTGAAGAATGCATGCTACAAATTAAGGCTGATAGGATCTACCAAATAAGCTCCCCGAACAAAAGAAGAAGGGCACTTGTGACCTTTCTTGAGGATATTGCCTTGTTACTTTTCAAATTTGATTATTTTTCTATGATGAAACTAACTACACTATTCATAGTTGGGTCATTATCGATCAATTGGCATTGAGTCGGCCAATAGCAACAAGGCTGAGGCCTCTAAAGCCTTGAAGGAAGCCAAGGTAGCTAAAGCCGAAGCTTTTGAAGCCAAGGCCGAAGTTGAGCATCTTAAATAGGTGCTTAAAGAGGCGGAGAGGACTTCGGCTAAAACAAAGATTGATTTGGCTTTGGAGGTTGAGAAGAGAAAAAAGGCAGAGGCCGAAGTTGAAGAGGTTAGGAGGTAAGGGGAGAAGAAAGTGACGGAGGCCAAACTAACAGCCACGGAAGAATTCAAAGCTTCTAAGGAACTCAAGCACATCAAGGTCTAATTTGCTAGGGAGGCTTACGAAGCTAGTTTCAACACTTGCCAGCGAAAGGTCTCAGGGTAATATCCTGAACTAGACCTTGACTTCTTGGAAGAAGAATTAGAAGATGACACTGACCTTCCCCAAACCAAAATCAATCCTTGCACTGTTAGTCCTTCCATCATGGATCTTCCTACTATCGACGATCCTTCTATTGCTGGTCCATCTACTACTGGTCCATCTACTACTACTCTATCTACTGATGCCCCGGAACTTGCCAAGGTACCAACATCTACCAAGGTTGAAACAAATTCCCACGTGGTCTCTTAGCCAAAGGTTGGGGACTACCTTTAGTTATACTTTTTTCTTCTTTCTTAGTTGTACTTAAATTTTTATCATGTAATGAAACTCAAATTTCTCATATCTGGTCTTGTATGTTATGATGCATTTACAAAATGGAACTTTGTTTGCAAATACTGTGGTTGAGCTCAATCATGGACCACTACCAATCCCCTTCCTCAATGCATTCCTTTGGAGTTCAAATAAAGACTTTAAAGAAAGAAGTGCTTCAAGCTAACAGAAAATTAAAAAAGGTTGAGAAAGAGCTCCAAACATCAAAGAAAGATTATAGGACAACTTCCAACAAAATCAATCATTTACACCAAGCCTCAAGATACGCCTTCAGAGATTACACTTCGAAGAAGTACCAACTATCTGAAGAGCTTCAATAAGATTCTAATCAGGCTAGTGAAAAATCTTGGTTTTTAACTGCCAAAGTTGGTTCTCTTAATGCTGAACTTAGGAATGCCCAGAAGAAGATTCAACTTTTAAAGAAGAATTCATACTGGTCTTAGAGGTAAGAAGAGCATAACTAGGATTGGTCCCAAAAGTTCTCCGACCTTCAAATCAATTTTGCACAGTAGAAGAAAAATACAATGAGTGTAAGCTAGATTGGAGTAAGAGAATTTTTGATTTCCAATGTCAACTTTAGGCAGCCAATGATGAAATAGCTCAGCTTAAGAAAAATCCTACAAGCAATGTTCAGGCTAACCCAAGAAGCGATTCAAATGAACTTGCCTTAACCAAAAACACTCTCGCCAACCTTACCAAGGTTTGTGACAATAATAAATCCAAACTTTTTTAACTTAAGATACAGACAAAATACCAAGAAAATGTTGTCCAAGATGCTGAGGCCAAGTCTACTATAATTCAAAAGAGATTGAAAGAGTCGCAAGATGAGGCCACGAGAGCTTGGAATTTGCTCAACAAATGTTTGGCAGAAAAGAAGAAGCTTGAACATCAAATAAGAGATCTAAAGAACTCCTAAATGTTAGCTAGGGCTGGTACCCAGAGACTTATATAGGATTTTGTTTTCCTTCTTTTTTTTTATAATCGGTGCTGGTGACCTTTGTAATAACTTTATTTAATAAAATGCTCCTCTTTTGCATCATCTTTCATTGTCATGTTTTGATTTTATGCCTATGGAGCTCCCCAATTTTACTTTGTGCTTAAGGTCAACTTTTTTTTGAAATGGCAACCTTCATCCCATTTTTTCAAAGCTGTCCTCCTTGTTTATGAACAAGAGTCTTTTGATCTTACTTGGGAATAAACTTAACCTTCTGTTTAAGAACTGGAGGCTTTTACCCTTATGAGGATGAGGTTAACCTCCTGTTTAAGAATAGAAGATCTTTACTCTCGTTAGAATGAGGTTAATCTTCTATTTAAGATTGACCCTCATTAGGATGAGGTTAATCTTTTGTTTAAGAATCGGAGGCCTTCAAATTTCTTGTAAGGATCTTCACCCTTGTTAAGATGTGGTTAACCTCCTCTTTAAGAATCGAAGGCCTTCATATCTCTCGTAAGGGTCTTCATCCTTATTAAGATAATGTTAACCTCTTGTTTAAGAATTGGAGGCCTTCAACTTCATTTAAGAATGAAGTATGGCTTGATCAATTCCTACTATAATCCAATTTGTACAAAAGATCGGAGTATTAAAATAGAAATTTTTTTTATTGTAATGTAGCTATTGCTAGTACATTCATAGATTTTTAGAATTTCATGGTTGAGGTAGTGTAGCTTCTTCAAGGTTCTTTAAGTGGTAAGTTCCTAGTCTAACAATTTCTTCAACTTCATAAGGACCTTCCCAATTTGGGATAATTTTTCTTGATTCTATGGTTAAGAATGTTTGGAATTATGTCCCAAAGCCAACCGTCAGCTTATTGATGGTTGAGCTAATTTTTTAAATTATATATGATTTATAAATAAAAAGTTTATTTTGACTTTTTTATCATAAGTTGAGCATCTTTTTTTTATGAATTTCTATGTTGTGATGAAATTTTTAAGACTATTTAGAATCGATAAAAGAGGATTTATCATTTAGTTCTTAAATTTTTTCATGACCAAATGATACATTATTACCTAGGACGATAATATTTATCGAGTGTAGGTCATTATATGCCATATAGATTGGTTGTTGTTGGGGATAAACCCTGTCCTACTGAAGTTCGAAAATATGTCGAGTCTAGGAACAACCTCGTCCAAAAACAATAGCCATGACTAACTTCACTCGATAACTCTAGAACCTACAAGGCCTTACGAGTTCCGCCTGAGCGAGCTTAAATGGTGATGGTGGCCACCAAAGTAGTTAAGTATCCTATCCCAATATAGTCTGGCCTGGCTAACCTTGAAGATGTTTAAACTCCTTCCCAACTAGAACCTCTTCAGGCTATTCAATTTTGGATTGACATTGGATCGATGGAGCTCCCCCCCACCGGACGTGTAGGTGGTGTGGTGCTCCCAAGTCTTGGGAGGCCACGGGTGGAGCCAGGGTGAGGGCTCCAGGGAGGCTAGGATAGGAGTTATCCTAGGGTGAAGGCGGTATGTAACTCTCCACAAGCTTGAGGTTCATATATTGAGGGCCTCAAGGGGCTTGGTTGGTGCTTTGAAGAATTGAAATTCAAGATGGAGCAAGAAACAAAAGCTAGAGAATCAAGATTGTAGAAAGGAGATTTTTTGCAGGTTAGCCGGTTCAGTCCAAAACTAGGTCGACTAAGTCTCAGAGCATGGGCAAAATAGAAAGGTCGAGTATTAGGACTGCAGTGTTGAGACTGAGCCAGCTCAGTGTGCGGGCAGAGTTATACGAGGATCTATTTTGGGCTAGGGTCTGGGTTGATCCTAGGAGTCTTTAGGCCTGGTTTGAGATGTCCTAAGGGAGCTAATTCATGTATGGGTTGGGATTAGATCCACGGGATGAGAGCATATGAGACTTGGGCTCGATGAGTGCTTTCATGTATTGGATTAGCCTAAGAAAGTTTTTGAGCTAGGGTTTATTAGAACTCATGTGGAAACTCTAGGTTATATAAATCAGGACATTGTAACTTTTATAAGAAGAAAAAGGAACATAACTGAGCTTTTCTCTCTAACTCTCTTCTCTCTTCTCTCTGATTCCAACACAAAAATTCTAGCTTCTCTCATCTTTCTTAAATCTTCTTTAGTTTGCTAGATTAACACCCAGGTTCATGCAAGAGATTAGATCTATAGTTGTGGCTCCGAGCAGCCATAGGAATAACAATTGGTATCAAAGCTAGGTGATGCCAGGGATGTTGTGGACAATAATTTGTATCAGAGCCCAGTTAAGCTTGAAAGAGGAAGAAGATCAATTTTTAGTAGAGATCAGTAGCGAGATTCAAATCTAAAGGCTTTCTTCAGACTTCGTGAGGAAGGAAGAGATCATAAAGCTGCTATCCATCATCCTTAGTCAAGGTATTTCTTAGATCTATCTATTTGCTATTATTTGATTCAGATTGATCATGGAAAACAATGGGTTGAATATAGGATTAAAGAAGTTTGATGGAAAAAAAAGTTTTATGATGTGGATGATAAGGGTGGAGGATCTGCTGATTCAGATGTGGTTGGATTTGGTCTTGAAAGATAGACCGGAGGAGATCACAAACAAGGAGTGGGTGTCCTTGGAGAAAAGGGCATGTGCCATGATTAGGGCTTATTTGATGGATGAGGTTTTGTATGGTGTGTTGGAGGAAAGAATACTTAAGAGATTATGGTCGAGGTTGTAGCAGTTATACATGGGGAAGAACGTGTGCAACAAGTTGATGCTGAAGAAGCAACTATATAGCCTTTGGATGCAGGAGGATGAGGATGTTGTGGGGCATATTCAGCAATTTGATCGGATGAGCATGGACTTGCTCAATACAGGAGTGGATTTAGAAGAGGAGGACAAGAGTCTATTATTGCTGTGTTCACTATTTGGGAGCTTCGATCCATTGGTGACAACTTTACTATATAGTAAAGAGACATTGGTGTACGAGGATATCGTATCAGTGCTCAGGTCCAACAAGCAACAGAAATGGATGATGAAGAGGAAGGTCTTCCAGTAGAGTCTTGTTGTTTTAGAGAAGCACAGGAAAGGAAAGAAGAAGGGTGAATAGAAGGGCAGCAAGGGGTCCAAAAGATGCTTCCAGTATGGAGAAGCAGGGCACTTTAAGCTGGAGTGTCTGATTTAGAAGAAGTGCAAGGGAGGAGAAAGCTCGGATTTCATCAGTATAGTTGCTAAAATTGAAGATTTGAATAAGCTCTTGATGGTCTTGGAGGAGCCTATAGGGTGCAGTGTATCTGAGACAGTTTTGGATAGGTCTGTAAAGTGCAAAGGGTCCGAAGGGTCAGCGACGGTGTTCGAGGTACAGTGGTAGGCCCAAAAGTGCAGCGTTAGGTGGTTAGCCTTGGGTGACTCAAATATAGAGTTGGCTTTTGCGGCATCAGGGGGACTTCAATTCTAGGTGGAGCACCGGATAGAGGTGGCTTTACTGGTGGAGAAAGCTGTGGCACGGGTTCAGAGCAGAGGGGTGTAGAGGGAGGACCTATATCCCAGCACCAGTGTCGGGGCTGTACAGATCCAGGTGGAGAGGATTGTGTAGGAAGATAGGCATGGCTCTAAGAGGATAGTGTCAGGTGGAGCATCAGGATATGTGGCAAGTGTCAGTAAAGAAACATTGCATGATCTCCAAGAAAGTCCAGGATAAGTGATGCAGCCGTCAAGTAGAAGGATACCTACAATCTCAAAGGTGGTGTAGAGGAACAAGCCAAGAACTTCAATGGTGGAAGCGGTCATCCCGAAAGCCTCAAAGGGAGCTCAGCAATTGAAGAAGAATGGCAGTGGCAAGGTGAGTATGAGAGGCTATCAGGACATGCAGGGACAGCAAGATTGTGTAGAAGGATGTTGCCAGGTGTGCCAAGGCTTGGGTGCACCAAGGTGGAGATTGTAGATGGTGTGGTGCTCCCAAGCCTTGGGAGGCCATGGGCGGAGCCAAGGTAAGGGCTCCGGGGAGGCTAGGACATGTGTGGTCCTAGGGCTAGAACAGAAGTTGTTCTAGGATGGAGGCAGTATGTAACTCTCCATGGGCTTGAGGTTTAGGTATTAAGGGCCTCAAGGGATTGGTTGGTGCTTCGGCGACCTGGGATTCAAGGTGGAGCAAGAAACCAAAGCCGAAGAATCAAGACTACAAAAAGAAGATTTTCTATAGGTTAGCCGATTTAGTCCAAAATTGGGTCGGCTAAGTCTCAGAGCATAGGCAAAATAGAAAGGTTAAGTTTCAAGACTGCAAGCACGGTATAGAACTGGACCGGCTTAATTTCAGATTGAGCCGACCCAGTGGAACGTAGCAGGCTCAGTGCTGAGACTGAACTGACTCAGTGCGCGGGCAGAGTTACGCAAGGATCTATTTTGGGCTAGGGTCTGGATTGATCCTAGGGATCTTAAGGCCTGGTTTGAGAGGTCTTAAGGGAGCTAATTCATGTATGGATTGGAATTAGATCCAAAGGATGAGAGCATGTGAGACTTGGGCTCGGTGAGTGCTTTCATGTATTGGGTTAGCCTAAGAGAGTTTTTGAGCTGGAGTTTATTAGGATTCATGTGGAAACTCTAGGATATATAAACTAGGACATTGTAACTTTTACAAGAAGAAAAAGGAATACAATTGAGCTTTTCTCCCTAACTCTCTGGTTTCAACACCAAAACCCTAGCTTCTCTCATCTTTCTTAGATCTTCTTCAGTTTGCTAGATTAACACCCAGGTTCATGCAAGAGATCGAATCTATAGCTATGGCTCCGAGCAGCCATAGGAACAACAATTGGTATCATAGCTAGGTGATGCCTAAGACATTGTGGACAACAGGACGAACCTCTACAACTCATGGAGAGTGGCGGATCTTTGAGTTCTCGCTCCAAAAATCTTGAGTGTGCAAGCAAAGAGACCTCATCTCTATCTTATTAGCCTTCGGACAGCCTTGAAAATAGTAGGGCTCCAAAAGGAATGGTTGAATTGCAAGAGTATCAAAGTCATCCACCCATCACAACTAGCAACCAAGCTCTCATCAATCTATCTCCTTCCAAGGCTCCTTTCAGCTGATCTCCTTTCCGTCAACCTTCACCCAATTGACCTTTGTCCATCCGAGCTCCTTGCACTCATTGGGAAGGATCTCATTGTCTACGCAGACTCCTATTGTATACCCTTCAAACTCCTCCAATGGATCTCCTTCTGAACTCCCACAAGTCAGATTCCTTCCAAACTCTTTTAGTGGGTCTTCTTCTAGATTTCTCCAATGGATCTTCCTCCAGATGACCATCTCCAATCGTACTATCCTTGGATGAACTCCTCTAGCTGCCCTCTTTCTAGTTGATTTCCTTCAATCGGGTTCCTTTATTAGAACTCCTTCTAGGTGATCTCCTTCAGTCGAATTCATTATGAACGAACTCCTTTCAGTCGCTAGACGATCTTAAAAGAATCTAAACTTCTCTAAAACTATTGAGAATTAAAGTACTTTACTATCAACGTCTACTCCATTCGAACTTTAACTATTAAATCCCAATGGATTGGTGAGTCATGACAATGGATACTACCCTCCGTAACAAACTCCATGTGGTCTCGAACGGACCACTACTAAGTAGTTACAACTATCACCATCATTCGTTTACAAGCTTTGCCTATTTAAGGAATCCTTCAGATATGTTTTCTCTTTAAGCTCAAAACTTTACTCCTTAATTTTTGTGCATTCCATTTCTATTGGCTAGAAGAGCTAACTTGATTGTTGAAGGATCCTACCGGAGCCACCATCCCTGACTTCGATCAGGACTATGTTTCATAGGTCACCGCTGGCTACCTCGTCTCCTCTAGCTTCAGCTTTGTTCCTATGTCAACCAGATTCTACATCAACGAAATTGGCACTAGAGGAAGGACACCTTTGAGCCCTTGTTCTAAAAGGAGTGCTCAATCAAATCTATTTACTCTCTTCTTTTAATCTTTCAAAATCCATCTCTGTTTGATCTTTTCTAGTCTCAGGAATGCCTTCAAAGAAAATAACCATCTGGAGATCGACCACCTCCATCACCAGATCCGCCTGCTCCAGCACCATCACCGGCACTACAACCTCCCCCACTGACAACCATGGTGGATCTGGAGCAGTTCAATCTATTGGTGCAGCAGGTCTAGGGTGTCATCGAAATGGTGCAGGCCATGCAGCAATAGCCAATAGCGGTGCAGCCAGAAAACCCCCTATTGGAATTTTAGAAAACTATCCGAACATGGCATACTTGGGTTAGTAGACTCATCACTCTCGGGAAGGGGAAGTGGAAGGTGGAAGACCCCGATTCCGACCATGATTCCTCCCCTAGGGAGACCTTCCCTATCTACAACTAGAATACATACGAAACCCATGATCGAGATGATGTTCTTGATCAGAAGCTTAGAACATGGACCGATGGATTGAAAAACTTTGCCATGCCATCCTGGCTCACCATGATAACATCTGCACTGACCTTTCTTTCTCCTAGAGAATCATGCAGGAATCAATCCTGCCAAACTTCAAGCTCTCCTAATTTGAGAGCTACGATCGGACCATAGATTCGGTTGACCATCTGGAGGCCTTCTAGATCATGATGCTGCTTCATGGCATGCCAGACACCATCTTGTGCCGAGCCTTTCCATCTATCTTGAGAAACTGATACTTGATACTGAAGTCGGTACAATCTTTTTCTTCGATCAAATGAGTCATCAGTTTGTGGCTCATTTTGTCAGCAAAGACCATCCTAGATGAGGTTCGGACTCCCTCATCAATATCAAGCAGTAGGAAGGGGAGTCCATCCTAGCTTATATCAACTACTTTAACGTCGCTACACTGGAGGTCTGAAACTTGGACCAATCTATTGCCATGGCTGCACTAAAGGACGGCCTTCAAAGGAATGACCTACTATTTTTCTGAAGAAGAAGTATCCCAGAGATTTTACTGAACTGCTAGCTTGGGCTGAAGGTTATACCCAAGTTGAGGAAGCCTCCAAATTACAGGATGAGAAAGCCATAAGAGAGCGGCAGGCAGGTGAGTTTAGCAAGCCCGTAGTTGAAGAAAGGATGAATGAAGTTCGGCCATGCTCCCAGACCCCCCCGAGTGTAAGCGGACTTAAACTACTCCTCGAGCTCACCATCAAAGAAGTCCTGATAGAAGGGCACGAAGGAGCTCTTCCCCTAGAAGGTTCCACAACTATGCTCCCCTCAATGTTTGAAAAACTTAAGTACTAATAAAGATCAAGGAGCAGCTGCCGAAGCCAGAGAGGATGCACACTCACCCTAAAAATTACAATCCTAGCAAATACTATCTCTACCATCGTGACCACAATCATGATACTAAAGAATGTATTCAACTCTAAGATGAGATTGAGGAGCTTATCATGAAGGACCAGCTTGGTTGATTTCTGCGATGTTGGTCTGATACAAGAGAAGATTGATCGAGGACACTATCGCAGTCAGAACCACCAAGATGGAAGGAGCAATAGGGAGATCGACCATCTATCAGCATCATCAACACCATCTTTCAGGGATTTCGATGAGAGGAGGCCGGCAGATCCGAGTGGTCGGCTAAAAGATGAAGGATTGAAGACATCACTTTCACTAAAGAAGATGTACAAGGAGTTAAGTTTCTATAAAATGACACCATTGTAGTCTTCTTAAATATTACAGACTATGATGTATGCTATGTTCTTATCGATAATGAAAGTTTGATCAATGTCTTATTTTATGATGTTTTCTCCAAAATATCCATACCTTATAATTAGCTCGGACCAGTGAGTACCCCATTGGTGGGCTTCACTGGCGATGCTATGCTAGTTGAAGAAAAAATAATGTTGACTATGGCAGCAAGGCGATATCCGAAATGGTCTAGGGCATAAGTGGAATTTTTGGTAGTAAAAGCTCCATCTGCTTATAATGCAATTCTTGGCCGACCTAGTCTTAATGTACTTTGGATAGTAGTGTCGACCTACTATCTAAAAATGAAGTTTCCAACAAGTTATGGGATTGGAAAGATCAGAGGAGACCAAGCTTTGGCAAGACATTGCTACTCAATTACCTTGCAAAGGAATGAATGGTCAGACCCTTGCCCAGTTGATGGGTTGGACATCCAGGAAGATCTCACAGAAGAATGGAGAGAACCCATTGAAGATCTTATCTCAATTCCTTTGAATGATGGAAATAAAGAGCACTCAGTGGAGATCGATTCCAATTTAGGAGAAGAGGTATGAGAGTAGCTCGTCAAATTCCTATGGAAGAATGTAGATATTTTTTCTTGGGTCCTAACAGACATGCCCGAAATTGATGCTGAAGTCATGGAACATCGTCTGGCTATTGATCCCAAACATCGACCAGTGAAAGAAAAAATGTGTAGCTATGCCCCAGAGAGATAGAAGGTAATTACAGAAGAAGTTGACAAGCTCCTCAAGGCTGGATTCATCAGAGAAGTCTCCTATTTGAACTTGGATTTTTAATGTGATCCTTGTCAAGAAGGCGAATGGCAAGTGGAGAGAATGTGCATAGACTTCAAGAAGTT
>QRFJ01001829.1:499768-655968 GCA_006176705.1 Cocos nucifera | reverse complement strand
AGATGCGATGACTCGGAGGATGAGTGACTCATATTGCGGATACGGTAAGATGACTCATAGGAATCCAGTCTGTACAAATGGTGGGTTCTGACTTACCTAATGAGTGGATCATATTCCTGATACAGTGGAGATCAATTGAACTTAGAGACCAGTTTTGATGCACCATGATTGAGCACATTGAACAGAGTTGTTTCACCATTGGCTAATCCATCACCAATAACTGTTAGGTGAGGTGATGAGTCAGTTGGTAGAGACCGTGCCACCACGCTAGAAATCATTAATCATGAAGATTTTTTGCATCTCTACAGAGTGCGTCTCTGAACAGAGAGCATCTCTGAAAAAATGGACACAAAAGATAATAAGCCAGATATACATGTGGGCGCTCGATGTCTGATGAGCTCCAGTGCCAACATGAAGATATTGAGACTGCTCACCAAATATTGGCTCAACTAAATGAGAATGTTTGGTGAACACGCGTGCAGCCAAATATCAAGTCAGAATAACTTTTTAAGGCTAAGACGCGTGATGGACAGCAATTCAAGATACTGTCTGGATACAAGGACTTGGAAGACAGCTTTAGAAGCTCGGTGTGAAGTTGACTTGGATCTCGCAAAATGATATTATCTGCAGTCCTTGAACGATGCATATGGATAATTCATCATGAATACCACATGCAATTAACTTCAAATTCCTTAGCTGAATTATGAACATGCTGGTCCATCGCTGAGCTTTCTATGCAAAGATTCTAAAGGACCATCTTGCTATGGAATAGAATTTCTTCGCAAAAGAAAGTCTCTGAAAAGAAAAAGAATCTACAAAAAGTAGAAGGTGGAGGAGAAGAAGAAGAAGCAGGCGAGATGAAAGTCGTGCCTAAAGGAAAGTGTTTTCATTGCAACAGCGATGGCCACTGAAAGCGAACTGCCCTACTTACCTGGCCACCCTAAAGAACAAGAAGGAGGTCCCTTCTGGAGGTATGCTCATTATTGAGTCTAACCTTACAATTTCTTCTACATCCAGTTGGGTGCTTGACTCTAGTTCTAGTTGCTCCATCCTATGCACTTCCAAGGATCTTGAGGATAGTAGGAGGCTGAGAATGGGAACATGATCCTATGCATCGATAATGAAGCAAGAATTGCTGCAGTGGTGGTGGGAACAACCCTCTTCGATTACCATCAGTTAGACTTAGTTTTAAACGACTGTTTATTATGTGCCTGCAGCTAGAAGAATTTGATTTCTATTTCATTTCTTACACTAGAAGGCATGTGATACTTCTTTAAGGACCATTGTAACATCTTCTTCTAAAAGAAATAAAATTGCTAATGGTTTTCCTTATTAACGATCTTTATAGCTACATTATTGATGTACCTTATTCTAACTATCGAGTAAACACGTGAAGCCAAATGACCTAGGGATAGTCCAAATGACAAGTATCTATGGCACCTAAGATTAGGTTCAGATAGCAGAAGCAAGGGGGCGTAACGACAGCCTTCGAAACTAGTGAGTATGGCTAGCACTCGATATCATCGAGAGAGTATGCCGGGTGGCCGTGGCTAATGCCTAATAGACATGGTTGCATCTTTCCGGTGCAACTGAGCCACTGTATCCAGCCGAGAACAATCAACCCCGGGAAGGGCCCGCACATCTACAATGGTGGAAGACCTCAGACTTAATCTTTTCTTAGGAAGAATTGATTCAGGTCTCATTAAACTAGACTTGTCATAGTCATAACAATTATGACTAACCTAGTGGCATGGGTTAGCTCGGATTATTGACCACCTCAGATCAGAACTGTGTCAACAGATATGGCCAGGTAAGTGAGATCGGTGGAAGGGATATGCCATTAACTCATACAAGAATGCATTCAGGTCGAGTAGCTCCCAATTAAAAACCAGTCGGTCGTATGTGCCAAACTTACCTTAGACACCAAATTGTTGAGCTAGAACCAATTGGGTTAGCCTACAATCCAGACTCTAACCTCTGAGCCTAATTAGGTCTTGCTTGATCGTGACTCGATCTTGACCCAGACTTAATCCTATTAGGCTGGTCAATTTAAGCATTGTTGATCCCATCTAACCAACTCTTGATTCGGTTTGATCAACCGCTTAGACCTAATTGAGCTACCCAAGCCCGAACCCAGTATTATGAATATGTCTTAGATCTAAAATTCTCAATTTTAGACCTAATTAATATTCCATAATCTTAATTCTTAATTAAGTAGGGTTCATAAACAAAATATGCATAATAAATCCTAGGGTTTCAGGATCTAGGGTTTTGCAGAAAGTAAGTTTTGGATTTCTGATTAAGGACGAACGCGCAGCACCCCTACACATCATAAGAACACCCCATCGAATGGGAGGAGAGGGCCTTTAAATCCCTTCTTCATTCTTATGACCGGACGGCCAAGAGGAACGCCTTAATCAGGAACATGTAATACTACAAAACAGTTTTAGATCTATATCATATATCTCATATACAAATTAGATCTAATCATGGCATATTTTGCATACATCTCATGTATCAAATCATGCATATTTTCAGATCTAAATTATCTCATAATAATCTAAAAAATTAGATTTAAATTGATCTAATCAAAATAAACTTCTAATCTAGACAACTATGTAGAACTATTCTACAACTAGTCTAGACATGCATCAATCATATCTCATATGATATTTAAAATTAAATAATTTTTATTTGCTATTTTTTAGATGTTATTATAATAATTATAATATCAAAAAATAGTAAATAAATAAGATCTAAAATATGATTTAATCAAATTAAATCAAAACATGCAAGACTATTCTATAGAACTATTCTATTTTAGAACTAGTCATGCATATTTTCTAATCTTAGATCCAAATCATTTAATTTTAATTTTTTCTGATTTCAGATCTGATCACATCTCATGTGACATCTAAAATCATTTATTTTCTAATTAAAATAAATTTAAAATTAGATCTAAATACTTTAGAACCTTGGCTCTGATACCAGTTGAAGGAAAATCCTGATTTTTCGATCCAGGTTCGTTCAGATCTAATCGAGATCAAGAGATATATTTCAAATTTTTTTTTTTTTGATCTAAATTAGATCTTGAGATATTTTAAATCTGATTTTTATTATTTAATAAATAAAAATAAAATCTAAATAAATTAAATCAAATTTAATTTACCTTGATGTGGGTAATCCTATTACCCAGTTGATGATCCTGTAAGCAGCGGAAGGTTCTGGATCTAGCCACGCAAGTGCCTGGCCTCTACCAATATCCACTCAGGCTAGATCTAGAGATCCTCTTCTTCTCTATCATGTCTCTAAAAATTATATCTGAATTTGATTTGGAGGATCTTCAAAACACCCTTCGAAGATCAGCAGTCGTCCTTTGCAGCAGCGCAGCCTTCTAGCTTTTGATCGCCTTTCTCTCATCTGGAATCGCACCAACTAAGATCCCAAAACTACTTTTGGGCGTGGAGAGCAAGAGGGAGAAGATGGTCTTGGCATGGAGGAGGAGGAGAGAGGCAGTCTTGGGGCATGGGATTTTCAGATGCTCTTTGAGTTGGGCGCAGGGTCTTATTTATAGACCATGCATGATCCAACTCCTCTTCTTTCCAACCAATCACAACCCCTTATAAAATTAGATCTAAATCTGATTGATGAGAATAGAGTCCTCTAGATTCATCCTTAGATGGTGCCTAAGACCAGTCAAACTTGGTTCTTAGGAGAAGTCTAATCGAAATCCAAAAAGGAGATGGAGTCCCTGTCCAACAGGGACTCTTGGGCGCCTCCAGCTTGGGCACATGCCAAGGGTGGCATGCGCCCTCCTCCTTGGCAAGTTTTGATAGGGGGACAAGCCCCCACCAGCTCTCCAATAGGTGCATGACATGTGGATAGAAGTCAAAGTATCAATGGTCAACATTTCACCAATCAAAGATCAACTTTTGACCAAAGTCAAAGGATGAAAAATGGTAGGTGATAAAAAATGGCAGGTATTGTCTTACAAAATAAGATAACCCTTTTCTAATCTAGACAGGCTCTAATCAGACTAAGTGAAGGCCTCTGATCGAGTATAAACTCCTTTGGCTCAGTTAGGACAACTATTTATTATAGTAAAAGAAGAACGTTAGGTTCAATCGAGTGCTAGCATGATTTTCTTGAACCTAATTGAATCTCATTCAGATCAATTGAATTGATGATCACCAAATTCAAACTCTTATTTGTGTGACCTAGTTAGGTTCAGTTCTATATAGTCATGGGATATGTCATGATCTCTATCATCGACATCATCGAAACTCCTTTCAATGGATCCGAACTCTTCTTATTCGAGCAGCTAGAATGATCAATCATCTAAATCATTCTAATTGCTCCCAAAATTCACCAGTGACACCTAGCAGTGTATGGTGACAACCCATCAGAGCTAAATGCGAACCTCTTGGTGCAGCTACCTGTGTGATTAAGTTCTTCTATCTTGAGCCTAGATCAGATTAGGGTTAAGGTAAACTCGTCAAATCCTAGTTTCTGTCATATGATGTAATCATTCAATTCAAGTCCGATGTAAAAATCTAAATAGAAATTCTTTCTATTATTTCACTCTGCCATGGCTAGGAGATCGAGTTATGGTGTAGTCAAACTATAACACCCTTAAGGTGAACTACTGATGTACCTCAGATCAAAGAATCAGACACACCACTGCAGCATCGAGTCAGTCATTGACGAGAAGGTAGACTTCCTAATGACTACTCGAGGTGGTCATGCTCAGTGCCCTCATTCTCTAACGAGTACCTATACTCTCACTTCGGTGTCTCCACACCATAGACTCAAGACTCATCTACTAAAGAGAAGCGATTGTACACCAACCTTTTGGATCAATCACCATCCTCGTGATGATCCTATGGTCGGGAGCATTTTATGAGTTAATAATGATTATTCATGTCTTAAATTTTCAACTATTGAAAACATGAATTATCATTATCATTAACTCAAAGGATGTATTAAAGACACTAAATACACATATGTGATAGAAAATAACCCATTTTATTGATTATAGTCAAAATTAAAATTTTGCCCCTAAAAGTGTATTACAAGTGTCAGCCAATTCTGGCTTCTAGGGCACATATATCTAACAGCGTATTCCTAGTGCAACTGAACCACTATATCCAGCCAAGAATAATCAACCCCAGGAAGGGTCCGCACATCTATAATGGTGGAAGATCTTAGACTTAATATTTTTTTAGAAAGATTTAATTTAGGTCTCTTTAAACTTGACTTGACTTAGTCATAACAATTATGACTAATCTAGTGGCATGGGTTCGCTCAAATTGTTAGCCACCTTAAATTAGAGTTGGGTCAACATAGATGGCCAAATAAGTGAGACCAATGGAAGGGATATGCCTTTAACTAGACAAGAATGCATTCAAATCGAGTAGCTCTCAATTAGAAATTAGTTGATTGTATCTGCCAGACTTACCTTAGATACCAAATTATCGAATCAGAATCAATTGGGTTAGGCTATAATCCAGGCTCGAACCACGAAGCCAAATTAGGTCTTGACTTGATCGAGCCACATCTCAATGTGATTTGATCTTGACCCAGAGTTAATCCTATTTGATTGGTCAATTCTAAGATTTCTTTGATCTCACCTAACCAACTCTTGATTTAGTTTGATCAACCACTAGACCTAATTGAGCTACCCAAGTTTGAACCTAATTTTACGAAGATGTCTTAGATCTGAAAATTCATAATTTTTTAGATCTAATTAATTTCATAATCTTAATTTTTAATTAAGTTTTGGGTTCATGAACAAAACATATAACAAAATCATAAGGCTTCAAGATCTAAGATTTTGCAGAAAATAAGTTCTAATTTTTGATTAAGAACGAATATGCAGTATTCCTATACATCATAAGAACACCCCATCAAATGGAAGGAGAGAGCCTTTAAACCCTAATTTATTTTTATGATCAGACAGCCAAGAGGAATGTCTTAATCAAAAATATATTTTTTAAAATAAAACTAGTTAGATCTAAATCATATATCACATATACAAAAGATCTAATCTATACATGTCTTACATACATCTCATGTATCATAACTCAATAAACCATGCATGCTTTTAGATTTGAAATATCACACATTAAATTTAAAAAATAAAATTTTAAATTAATCACATCAAAAATAAAACTATTCTAGATATTATATAGAACTATTCTATAACTAGTCTAAGCTTGCACCTTTCATATCTCATATGAATAAATTAAAAACTAAAAACTTTATTTTCTATTTTCTAGTTCTAGTTACAATAATTATAACATCAAAAAAATAAAAATAAAATAGATCTAAAATTATATTTAATCAAATTAACAACATGATTATACTAGACTATATATAGAACTATTCTATTCCTAGTCTAGTCATGCATCTCATACATTATAGGTCTCAATCATACAATTTTTAATTTTTTGATTTTAAGTATGAGCACATCTGATGTGATATCTAAAATATTTTAATATCAGATCATAAATAAAAATTAAATTAAATCTAAAATAGATCTGAAGAACTGCTAATGTAGCTCTGATACCAGTTGAAGAAAAATTTGATTTTCCACCGCAGGATTGTTCATATCTGATTAGATCTGAGGTAGATTTTTTTATAAAAATTTCTATAATCTGATTAAATCTAAGAGTTCTCAAATCTGATTATGGTGATTTAATATTAAAAATTAAAAATAAAATTAAATCAGATTTAATTTCAAATATCTTGTTGGGTAATTTAATTATCCTGTGATGATCCTATTGGTTCCTGAGGTTCTAGAAGGAGCCATGCATGCGCCTGGCCTCTACCAGTATCCACTCGGGTAGGATCTGAACATCTTCTCCTCACAAATCTCTCCTCTAAAGATTAGATCTAAATCTGATCTGTAGATCTTTCAAAACTATTTCTAAAGGCAGTCCATTCGTATCACGAACACCATCGTGTAGATCCTGAATTTTGTTCCAAAACCTTGGACTTTCAACTCAGATTTTGTTGAAAATATGCACTCTTTCCACATGGATCAACGTGGCCATCGGTGATTAGCCAAGCAATCAAAAAAGTACTTCTTAGAGATCTCTACAGAAGCATGATCAAATAAATCAAGGAATAGAGAAGAAGAGAAGAAGAGATTTTCGAAAGAAAAGAGCTTTTATTCAGTATATTTCAGCACACTTACAATCTTAACCTATTTTCAGTATATATACTTTACAAAGGATCAAGCTCAAGCTCATAGCAAAACTCTCCAAACCTAAATAATCCATGTACATAAAATAATAACTCACAAAAATTGAGCCAGCCTAGTTTCAGACTGAGCCAACTAACCTATGATTGGATCGACTCAGTCCGATACTAAGCCAACCTAGTTGTGTACCATCCCAATAGCCCAAAAATGCTACTTTCTATCTGAATTTTCCTCTGAGACCTAGCCAACCCAGTCTTAGACTGAGCCGCCAGTTTTCAACTAAGCTGGCTCAATCTCAGAGTGAGCCGGCCCAGTTTCTGAACTTTACTATTGAGACTGATTCTTCTTTTGGCTCACTCCCATCTTTGCATGACTTATCTTCTCATGTTTACAAGACTTGGGAGTGCCACTTTTAAGCTCACATTCTCCATCTTGGTGCTTTCAAGTCCTTGTGAACTCATCTCTTTTCAACAGACCCATCCGTGCCACACATCTCTGAGAGCTATCTTTGAGGAGTACCTTCGTGAGTGCATCAGACTGATTCTCCTTGGTATGGACCTTCATCAATTCCACTTCACCTTCCTCCATCAGCTCTCTGATCCTATGGTACCTCACGTCTATATGCTTTGTGCGCGTATGATAGACTGGGTTCTGTGCCAACAATAGAGCACTCTGACTATCACTGAATAGTGTAACCTTGCTCTGCTCCACCCCCAACTCATCAATCAGCCTCCTAAGCCAAAAGGCTTTCTTTGTAGCCTCCATTATCCTAATGTACTCGACCTCTATGGTAGACAAGGCCATGACTGGCTGAAGGATTGATCTCCAAGACATCGATCCACCATATACGCAGAGGAGCTATCCAGTAGTAGACCTCCTTTTATCAAGATCACCAGCATAATTTGCATCAACAAATCCTTCCAGAGGACTTGAACCTTCACACATCTTCATAGATTATTCTCCAAATCCTCTCGACTACCCACCAAACACCAAACCATAATCCCTTGATCCATGCAGATATCTTAATATCCATTTCAATGATTTCCTATGTTCCTTCCTAGGGTTAACCATGTATCTACTAACCGTGCTCACAGCATGTGCTATATCTGGTCTACAACACATCAGTGTACATTACACTACCTATAATATTTGCATAAGAAATTCATTCCATGTACTCTCTCTCCTCTTTTGACTAGGGGCACTGTAACTTGGAGAGAGACATATGACAGCAATGGCATCTCTGCAGGTTTGGCCTTCTCCATCCCAAACCTCTTCAGAACCTTCTGGACATACCTTTCTTATGATAAATGGAGCACTTCTTTGAACCTACTCTGCAAATCTCCATTCCAAAGATTTTCTCAGCTGGATCCAAATCTTTCATCTCAAATTCAGATGATAATACCTTTTTCAATCTTTTTACAGCATCCATGCTTTATTAGCTATGAGCATATCATCTACATACAATAAGAGGTATGGGGCATCCTCCTCATCTATATCCTTCATATAGCCACAACAATCATGTTCACATCTGCTAAAACCCAGGCTCAAGACAAAGTTATCAAACCTTCGATACCACTGACGAGGGGATTATTTCAAGCCATACAAAGACTTCCTGAGTAAACACACCTTTTCTTCCTATCCCATCTCCATGAAACCAACTAGCTGCTTCATGTAGATTCTTTCCTCCAAAGTCCTATGAAGGAAGGCTGTCTTCACATCCATCTATTCTAATTTCATGTTATGCTGTGCCACCAGTGATAGCAAAACTCGAATAGATGTATGACACACCACAGAAGAGAAAATTTTCATGTAGTCAATCCCTTCCCTTTGTGAGTATCTCTTTGCTACTAGCCTTGCTTTGAATCTGACTCCACCTTGTTCTGAAGGTGCTTTTTTCTTTGTGAATACCCACTTTGAGCCAATAGGTCGAGCACCCTCTGGAAGATCCATCAGCTGCCATGTCTAATTCTTCTCTAGTGATTTCATCTCCTCCATCATGGCCTGCATCCATGAATCATGATCCTCACTCTCCATGGCCTCTACATAATTCTCTAGATCTTCATTAACAGTGATGAGTGCATAGGAGATAACCTCATCAATGCCATATCTGATCGATCTCCTAATAGTATGCTGGGGCTTGTGCAAAGCCACTCCTACTGGCACATCTCTTTCTGATGTCTGTGGCTGCTCTTGCACATCGATCTGAACTGTTGGCTCTCCATGTTGATTTTCAGTCTGAGACAATACTTTTCTACCCAGCTCCACCTCAATAGGAATAATCCTATAAGTGGATGTAACCTGCATGCCATCGTTCTCTAACTGGCCACCGCTGTTCACCTTTGTTTCTCTAGTTTCATCTATCCCAGACCTCCTCAAGATGCTCTTCTCATCAAAGATAACATTCCTACTGATCATTGACTTCTATGCCTAAGAGTCCCACAGTAGGTATCCATTGACTTCTTGTGGATACCATATGAATGTCATCTTTTAAGATTTTGGATCTAATTTGCTCCTCTCGGTTGCCTCCACATGTGCATAGGTTGTGCAACCAAAGACTTTCAGGTGGCCAAGCTCCACCTTCTTTCCACTCCAAATCTCTTCTGGAATGCCTCCATTTAGCAAGAAAATAAGAAAAAATTAGAGCATCACCCCAAAAGAACTTTGGGAGTGATGTCTGCAGCCTCAAACTCCATGCCTTCTCAATCAGTATCCAGTTCATCCTCTCCATGACACCATTCTGCTGGGGAGTCATTCTCACCGTGTAATGGTATTTGATGCTATTTTTCTCACAGTACCTCCTGAACTCCTGGCTAGTATACTCCTCTCCATTATCCGACCTCGGACACTTTACCTATCTTTCTGACTCCTTCTCTACTTTAGCTCTCCAGGCTCTGAACCAGGCAAATACCTCTGATTTTTCTCTGATCAGATAAATTCATACCTTCCTTAAGAAATCATCAATAAAAGTAATAAAGTATTTTGCCCCATCTCTAGCTGATACAGGAGCTGGTCCCCACACATCCAAGTGCACTAAATCCAGCACTTCCTCGCTGCGCTTGGTACTTCTGGCAAACTTCATCCTATGCTGTTTGTCAAAGATATACTGCTCACAAAGATCTATGCTCTCCTTCTTTAGGGATATAATCATACCTCTTCTACTTAGTTCTGTGAGCCCACGGTCACTCATATGATCCATCTAATAGTGCCACAATCGATATAAAATCTGCTCCTCCTATACCGCTGCTAGCACCTCTGCACTATTATTTACCACTGAGCCTTTCATTCTATAAAGATTGTTGCTCAGTCTTCTACCTCTCATCACCACCAAAGCTTTCATGAAAATTTTTAGACATCTACTCCCAGCCTGGCTACTAAAAGCATAACCCTGCTCCTCCAAGTAGCTCAAAAAAATCAAATTCTTTTTCAACTCTGGTACATGCCTGATATTTGATAATGTATGAATAATTTCATCGTACATTCTTATCCTGATAGAGCCAATTTCAGCTACTTTACATGGGTGATCATCTCCAAGGCTGACACTTCCACCATCGACCTTCTGATAGATAGCAAACCACTCTCGATGAGAAGTATAGTGGTGCGAGCATGCTGAATCTAATATCCACATAGTATCGCACTCTATGGATCCATCTGATACAACTAGTAGATCTTTTCCATTGCTCACAGAAGCCGTATCATCTCCCTTGCTGGCCTTTTCTTTTTCTAATCTCAAAAGGGGACAATCTCTCCTCAGGTGTCGAGGCTGATGACATTTATAATATTTCAATATCATCTTCCTTTGATCGCAAGACTTTGACCTATCCTTGGATTTTTCTCTTGCCTTCTCCTTTGATCTTTCATATCTTTCGTTCACAGCCAAGATCTCAGACCTAAGGTCTCCCTTGCAGATTTTCTCCCTTTGCTCATTTGATCTGAGCACACCAACAACCTCTTCATAGTTTAGGGTCTCCTTTCCATAAACTAGAGTTGTTATGAGACCACCATACGAACCTAGTAGAGAACATAATAGTAGCAATGCCCGATCCTCTTCATCGATCTTCACATCCAAACATATCACCTCAGACTATATAGTTGTTTCTTCAATCACAGCTTGTTCATCATGTTCTTCCCCATGTATGTGTTCTCCAGTCTCTCCCAGAGCCCCTTTATCATAGTCTCTATACAAACCTCAGGAAAAATCTGATCGGCCAAGCACATTCAGATTGTACTAAAAGCAATTTCCTCCAACTCTTTCCAATCCTCAGCACTGATCTTTTTCGATCTTTCTTTTGTCAAGACCTTGTAGATCCTCTGCTAAACCAACAAGTCTTTTATTCTTTGCTGCCATAGGTAAAGTTTTTCTTATCGTTGAACTTCTCAAAATCCACCTTGAATCCACTTGATCCCATGACTTCAAATAAGTCAAGAACAGATCCCTAACACCCTTTATGATCACACACCAATAAAACTATCCTTCATAAAAGATCCAACTAGTCTTAGATTCTCTTTCCAAACTTTTGTATCATCGTTCCTCCATGTAAACAATCTCCACCTTAATCTAGAGACAACCATGAAGCAAACTAGAAGTTTTAGCATAAAACCTAGTGCAACAGATCCTAGATGTAGTAAACTCTAGGTGTCTTCCTTTCTTTCATGCAACACCGCTCTGATACCAAATGTTGGAAATATGCGCTTTTCCCACATGGTTCGACGTGTCCGTCGGTGATTAGCCAAGCAATCAAGGAAGTATTTCTTAGAGATCTCTGCTGAAGCATGATCAAATAAATTAAAAAATAGAGAAGAAAAGAAGAAGATATTTTTGGAAGAAAAGAGCTTTTATTCAGTATATTTTAGCATACTTATAATCTTGACCTATTTTCAGTATATATACTTTGTAAAGGATCAAGTCGAAGCTCATAGAAAAAATTTTCAAATTCAAACAACCCACATACACAAAATAATAACCCGCAAAAGTTGAGCCGACTAACTTGCAACTGGATCGATTCAGTCTTCCAAAAAAATTGAGCTGGCCCAATTTCAGACTAAGCCGGCTAACCTACGACTGGGTTGGCTTAGTCCGATACTAAGCCGACCCAATCATGTACCGTGCCAATAGCCCAAAAATGCTGCTTTCTATCTGAATTTTTCTTTGAGACCTCGCCGATCCAATTTTGGACTGAGCCAACCCAGTTTCCAACTGAGCCAGCTCAGTCTTAGAGTGAGTCAACCTAGTTTCTGAACTTTACTATTGAGACTGATTCTTCTTCCAGCTCACTCCCATCTTTCCATAATCTATCTTCTCATGTTTACAAGACTTGGGAGTGCCACTTCTGAGCTCACAGATTTGTGCCTAACATTTTAGGCATGTAGAAGAGAGGGAGAGAGAGGATAGAGGGGGTGTAGGATATGGTATGGGCGACAGCACTTGAGAATGGAAATTATTTTCATGCGATGGCACAATGGCATGAGAAAGGTTTTTAATCCCAATGCCATATAGAGTCCTTCTTTGACCAAATAACCAATTTATTTTATCATTGGAACTCTAGGACTTATTCTCCATGTGAAATATTAGATCACATCTAGTTTCCAAAAATGATTCAAAAGGTGGGTGATATGAGTAGATAAGGAAGAGTCTATTGCGCCTTAGACTCTTTTCTTAAGAGTTTGATCTAAATCAAATTCTATCAAAACTTAGTCAAACCACCATCATAAATCATAAAATTTGGAACACCCATAGTATGACTCAAGTCCTATCATATATCCAAAAATTAAATCAAAATAAATTTTAGAGAATTTTTTAGAAGCATCTGATCAGATGATCCTCAATTCTCTCAAATAGGTCAACTTTTGACCCTTGTCCAATTACACTAGGAATGAATTTAATTTCTATAATTAATCTAACTTAGACTTATTCCAATCAGATGAAAATAAATATATTCAAGATACAAGAATAAATCAAATCAAATTTTACTTGATTGCGATGAATCAAAAAGATTGTAGAAGGAGAAAACTAGGCTCAATCATGTGCTAGCACGATTACCTTGAATCTGATTGGATCAAATCTAAATCAATCAAATTAGATTAGCTCAATTAATGACATTCATATCTAAACTCTTATTTGTATGACCTAGTTTTATTTAGTTTCGTATGGTAATGAGATATGTCATGATCTCTATCATCGACATCATCAAAATACCTTTCGATGGATCAGAACTCTTCTGATTTATATAATTAGAATGATCAATCATCAAAATCATTCTAATTGCTCCCAAAATTTATCAGTGACATCTAGCAGTATATGATGGCAATCTATCAGAACTGAAAGCAAACCTCTTGATATAGCTATCTATATGATTGGGTTCTTCTATCTTGAGCCTCAATAGGATTAGGGTTAAGGTGAACTCATCAAACCCAACATCCATTATATGAATTAATCATTCAATTCGAGTTCAATGTGAAATCCTAATAGAAACTCTTTCTATCATCTTCACTCTACCATCACCATGGGCTTAATGACTCAATCTCATGATTATCATAGGGCTACAACTCATCTACCAAGGTAGATAGATCCTCTATTGGTGCAATCCAATTTCTACAATGAACATGCTATAGCCAACATACACCTTAGGATTCTGAATGGCTAGAAAATTGAGTTATGATGTAGTCAAACTATAACATCCTCAAGGTGAACTGTCGATGCACCTCAGATCTAAGAATCAGACATACCATTGTAGCATCGAGCCAGTCATCGATCAGAAGATAGATTTACTTATGACTGCTCGAGGTGGTCACACTCAGTATTCTCATTCTCTAACGAGTATCTATACTCTCGCTCTGATATCTCCATACTATAGACTCAAAATACATCTATCCTAAAAAAGTGATCATACATCAATCATTTGGATCGATCACCATCCTCATGATGATCCTACGATTTATGAGTTAATTATGAAAATTCATGTCTTAAATTTTTAATTCTTGAAAATATAAATTGTCATTATCATTAACTCAAAGAATGTATCAAAGACACTTTAAATATATACTATGATAGAAAATAACTTTTCTATTAATTTATAGTCAAAATTATAAAATTATCCTTAGAAGTGTATTACAAATGTCAGCCAATCTGGCTTCTAGGGCACACATCTAACACGAACTTTTTCAAGGTTTGTTTGCCTTAAGCTAGGAGCTAAAATTTGTGTAGAGGATGAGGTCCTTCTAGGTGATAGTAAGGAATTCGATTGGAGGGAGTCTGCTTGGGCGATTGGAAGAAATTCATCCAAAAGTAGATCGGCTGAAAGAAACTTGCCTGCTAACTGAAGGAGATCGACTGGAAGAAAATCCTTTAGATGACTGCAAGGAGTTTGCCTGGAAGTCTCAAGATGGCTAGCCAGCTATCAATTTGGGGATGAGAAATCCTGCTTGTGCAAGATTCGAAGTGTTGGAAAATGTATCTTAAAGCCAATCATTTAGATTGTAGATGGTTGAGCTAAATATAATTTATACTTAAATTTTAATTAAATAAAATTATTATTCTGGTAATTTCATTACTTTATGCTTCTTTCTGTAATGAACTCTCTGTGATGAAGTCCTTAGGACTATTTAGACTCTACAAAGGAGGATTTATCATTTTGTCCTTAAACTGATCATGATCAAATGATTCATTGTTACCTAGGATGATAATGTTAATCAAGAGTAGGTCATTGTGTGCTATAGTGTTGGTTGTCTTCTTAACCAAAAAGCATAGTGATGCTATTATGGCATGTAGGTGAAATGTAGGGGTACATTTCACTAATCGTGATCCAACTATGGAGCTTTCTTCTATCAAGATTGCTCATGAAGGATATGGATATATGTGTCCCCTAGACCTAAGATCATCATGATGACATGTAAGCAACTCACTGTACTTAGCTACCAGACTATCTAAATTTCTAATTCAGTGATGGAAGGCTATTGGGTGCAGTTAAGCACTTGGCTTGTCAGAGCATGAGTCAAGATGGGATTGACCACTCCAAGTATTAGAGCAAGTGCATCGCTGTATTTCAATTTAGCAAATCATCGATCAGGGTAGTCCATATGATGGACGCTGAATTTTGAAAAATAATATGGATAAATTTTTAGGGTTGGTAGTTAACCCTAGATTATCCTATAAGCATCATGGTCAAGGGGATCAATTATATAGTAACCATATGCCATAGGTTCATCGATGTTGCATTATGATTTTTGACCTATTCAGATATTGGCTACCATTACTAGATGGTCACATCGATTAGTACAGAAAATTAGTTTCTGTGCTACTGGCTTAGGATTCGATCCTATGGGATCATACACAATAGGAGTTCCTACCTGATTCGATGGTTGATCAAAGAATTCTACTGGATTGGGACTCAATTATTAATGGAGGATTAATTAGTAATTAGATTGTTAATTAGCTCAATTTGATTGAGCGATGAGGAATTGATCAAGTCTAATTGAATTTAATTCAGTTAGGTTTGACCTGATCAGATCATGTGATGATCTAATCACCTAAGGAGATGGACCTTGATTTGATCAAGAGTTGAACTCGATTAATTCCTAATTTGATTGGAAATTAACTGAGTTGGGTTAAGCCTAATTTGGTTGGGTTTGACCTTATTTAATTGGTCAAGATAAATTGATTTGGATGAAACCAATTTGAACTAATTCAAAGTAAGTTTGAATTCCTATCTCCTTGTGCATTGACCTTTGATCCATTCCTTTTCTCCATGCACATTGGGAATGTGCATGGGATTTCTCCATCACAGAAGAGTGTTTGCACCCTCCATCTCTCTGCCTTTGACTTGGTCCAAGAAGTTGGATTAGGATGTGTTGGTACAAAAATTCATGAGGACATCGGAGGTAGCTAGAGTGGAGGAGGCACGGCTGCCGACAAGACTTACAAAATAAAGTCCAAACCAGAGATGGGTGGCTCCGGTAGGATCCTTCGATGCTCAAGTTAATTTTTCGGCTAACTGGAATGGAATGTTTAGGATATAAAAAAATAAAGTAACGGAAAGAAAAAGAGAGCTGGGAGAAAATGTATCTGAACGGTCATTTTTATAGATGGAGCATGTAACAACTAATGGTGATAGCAATAACCATCTGATAGTGGGTCATTCAGGCTATATGAAATTTGTTACAGAGAATGAGTTATCATTTATCATGATGAACACCTAAAATATATGTATAAAAGTATTAATTTATTTATTAATTTATCTTTATTTTTAAGAATTAATATTTTTATTTTATTTTTTATAGAAAAGATGATCACTAATGAAAAAATCTCGATTTATAAGCCACAATAAAAAAAATTTGGAGCAAATTAGACTAAAAATAGAATTAAATTAAAAGAAGGATGCATATGGTATTATAAAAAATGAAGATATTATGTTGGAAACCCAAAAGGATATGCGTGTCATTTGAGAGAAAGAAATGTTTTTTTTTGGAACTAAAAATTACCGCCCTTTTGCACGAACGTAAATGCAAATTGGAGAGGGGACATGCGCGGGATTATGAAGCATGAATTGGTTTTTTCTGGAAAATAAAAGGAAAAAAAAAAAAGAAGGTTGGGAGCAGTTTGCGGGCACGTGTGGTGCTAGCGAGTCCGTGACATGGCATCAGGCGGGTCCATAGCTCGTTAACAGGTTCGTGAGGATCGGTTGGCGGGTTCATGAGGTACCTTAACGGGATCATGTGGGGCACTGGTGTTCACTTGACCGCGGTCGGCTAAGGCGTCAATGTCTGTGAGCAGGGTTGCTGCGGGTTCGCGGTTGGAGTGGATCTACTACAAGTCCTCGTCACAATATAATTTCTTCTACACCTTACTTCCGATTAAAACTCTCTTTCACCCTTTTCCTCTCTATAAATAACCCCTCCTGATGCCACAAGAGAGAGCAAGCGACCTCAATGACCTGAGCAACCGTTCCACCTCTCAACTCTCTCTTCATCTCTTTCTTTCTCCTCCACAGCAACCATATCGTCTTTCTTCTTTTTATCTTTTTTTTCTTTCCAAATTCCAAGGCTACTTCTCTACAAAATCTTTCAGCGAGAAAGACCTCAAGTTACAGGATGAAGATTTCAGCGAGAAGCTTTGCGATGTCTAGTTGATCATCTAGTTCTCAGGGATCATTAAGATCTTATTTTGATAGTATTTTCTATTTTTCATTTTTTGTATTTCTTTATAATTTATAATAAAGACTATTTTTAGTTATAATATTTTTATATCTTTATTTTCTTACAATTAATCTAAAATAGTTTATTATCCTTGGGACGAGCCGTGATCTATGGGTATGGTTCGTGCTCTTGGGATAGATTATATTCAAATTAATTTTTAGTATTACTGGGGATAAATCCCGCTCCCATCGAAGTCTAGTCCGATGCTTAGCCTAATGCAACCAGTAGCCGCAGAAGAGCTTCAGCAGACGGGCTTTAGCTGAACTAGTTAGCGGCCGAACTTCTTCTGACTCCCCAATCGCCGAGCTTCAGTCAGACTCCCGTAAGAGCCAAACTCTCTCCGCGTCGTTACAGCCAGGCGCCTGCGGAAGCTGAATTCTCTCTAGCGGCCGAGCTTCTACGAAAGTCAGACTCCCTACGGACTTCTCCAACGGACAAGCTTCTACGAAAGCCGGATTTTCTACGGACTTCTCCAGCGGCCGAGCTTCTATGGAAGCTGGACTCCCTGCGGATTTCTACAGCGGATGGGCTTCTTAATGGCCGAACTTCCATAAAAGCCGAACTTCTTATGATGGATTCCTGCAGGTAATCCCGCTATGGTTACACGATAATAACGATCGATATTTATCGAGTCAATAACGATCGGCATTTATCGAATCAATAACGATCGGCATTGATCAGGACAGTTACGATAATCATTAATCAAGGCGGTTACAACAAGCTCCCTCTATAAAAAGGACCCTCCGGATACACTTACGCCAGGTTCTAAAAACCTTTCTCTCTTCCTCTAAACTCTATTGAACTCCAAACCGAGCACTCCATTCCTGTTGATTGGAGCTGACTTGATCGTCGGAGGGTCCTACCGGAGTCAACCCCCACCGGCTTCAGACGGGACTTTGTTTTGCAGGTCCCCGGCGGCGACCTCATTGGCCTCCACTCCAGCGGATTCTAGCGACGACCAGTATCTACGTCAACAGATTGGCGCTAGAGGAAGGGCACCGGCAAAGATTTCTCTCTTAAAGAAAGCTGGGGTTCCTTTGTTCTTAAAGGAGTGCTCGAGAAATCTCTCTTCCTCCTTTTTCGAATTCCTTTCCAAAAAGAAAAGATGCCCCCCAGGAGAGCCTCCACTCGACGATCGACGGCCTCTGCAGTCCGATCCCATTCAGATCCGTTCGCTCCCACTCCAACCCCGATGACCCAGGCTCACTTTGTAGCCACGGTAGACGCTGAGCAGTTCAACCTGCTCGTCCAGCAGGTTTGTGGCCTCACTGAGGCAATTCAGGCGGTGCAGGCCATGCACCAGCAGGCCCCCATACTAGTTCAACCGGCGCAGGATTCTCCAGAGCCATGTGGTCCAGTCCAGGGGCAATCGACATGGGCTACCCGACCTCCAATCCCCGAAAGAGGAAGGCAATGGAAGGAGAGCCCTTGTTCGGACCGCAGCTCATCTCAGGGTGAAGCTTTGCACCCATTCAGCAGGAAGACCTTGGAGATCAGAGACCGCGAGGATCTCCTGGATCAAAGGCTCTTAGAAATGAGCAGACGAATCGAAGAACTCCATCACACTCCCTCCTCACGCGGTAATGACATCTGCACTGACCCTCCTTTTTCGTAGAAAATTATGCAAGAACCGATCCCGCCGAACTTCAAGCTCCCACAGTTTGAGAGCTACGATGGGACCACCGATCCGGTCGACCACCTGAAAGCCTTCCGGACAACGATGTTGCTCCATGGCACGTCAGACGCTATCTTGTGCCGGGCTTTCCCCTCTACCCTTAAAGGGGCCGCTAGGAATTGGTACTCGGCGCTCAAGCCAAACACCATCTTATCGTTTGACCAGATGAATCAATAGTTCACGGCCCACTTTGTTAGTAGTCAGCGTCCGCGCCGAGGTTTGGAGTCCTTAATGGCCATCAGGCAGCAGGAGGGGGAATCCATCCGGGCTTACATTATCCAATTTAATACTGCTGCACTAGAGGTCCGGGACCTGGACCAGTCAGTTGCCATGGCCGCTCTTAAAGGCGGCCTTCAGAAGAACGACCTACTGTTCTCCCTGGAAAAGAAGTATCCCAGGGACTTTGTCGACATGTTGGCTCGGGCCGAAAGTTATGCCCGAGCAGAGAAGGCCTTTGAGGCTAAGGACGATGAAGTCGACAATAAGCGACGAATCGACGGGCCAGGCAGGTCCGTCGAAGAAAGAAAGCGGACTGAAGCTCGGCCGCATTCCCAGACTCTCCCTGGTCGCGGGCGAGCCCGGACTCCCCCTTAAGCTTGGAAGCGGGGAAGCCCTGACGGAAGGACACGCCGAGGTTGCCCTCAGCGCCGAAGTTCTCTCCGACGATGATGATTTCATAACTACGCCCCCCTTAACACCCCGAAGACTCAAGTACTGATAGAGATCCAAAAACGACTTCCAAGATCGGAGAGAATGCGTTCCCATTCTAGCAAGCGCAATCCTAACAAGTTCTGCCTTTACCATCATGACCACGGTCATGACACCGAGGAGTGCATTCAACTCCAGGACGAGATCGAAGAGCTCGTCAGGCGAGGCAGACTAAGTTGATTTCTTCGAAGACGGCCTGAGAAGAAGGAAGATCGGCCAAGAGCGCTACTGCCAAGTGAGGAAAACCAACAAGAAGATCAGCCGCCCCTTGGCATCATCAATACTATCTTAGGGGGACCTCAGCAAGGAAAGACCAGCAGATTCGAAGGATCGGTGAAGAGGCGGAGGATCATGGAGCCTGTAGCCTTCACCGAGGAGGACGATCAGAGAATCCAATTTCCACACAATGATGCGGTTGTAGTTTCTTTGAATATTGCTGACTACGATGTATGCCGCATTCTGATAGATAATGGAAGCTCAGCTGATGTGTTGTTTTACGATGCCTTCTAAAAAATGTCCCTACCCGATGATCGATTGGGGTCGATGAATTCTCCGCCGATAGAATTTGCTGGCAATGCCGTACCAGTCGAAGATATAATAACATTAATCGTAGCAGCAGGGCAGCGCCCGAAGCTTGCCAAAGCTCGGGTTGACTTCCTAGTCGTAAGGACCCCGTCCGTCTATAACGCGATCCTTGGCCGACCTGGTCTAAATGCACTCCGGGCGGTAGTGTCAACCTATTATTTGAAGATGAAGTTTTCGATGAGTCACGGGATCGGAGAAGTCAGAGGAGACTAGGCTCTGGTGAGGTATTACTATTCGATCGCCCTGCATAAGGGAGATCAGCCCGACCCTTATCTTGTTGAAGGACTGGACATCCGCGACGATCTCACTGAGGAGCGGGGCGACCCTATGG
Organism: Cocos nucifera; assembly: GCA_006176705.1. Classification (NCBI taxonomy): domain Eukaryota; kingdom Viridiplantae; phylum Streptophyta; class Magnoliopsida; order Arecales; family Arecaceae; genus Cocos; species Cocos nucifera. The sequence continues at coordinate 635,277 of QRFJ01001829.1, read as the reverse complement.
AAGACCTCATTTCTATGCCCTTGAATGACAGAAACTTGGAGCATGTGGTGCAGATCGGCTCCAACTTGGCGGTCGAGGTTCGGGAGCAGCTCATTGCTTTCCTCAGAAGAAATGCGGATGTCTTCGCTTGGACCCCAGCGGATATGTCGGAGATTGACACTGAGGTCATGGAACATCGGCTGGCCATCGATCCAAAACATCGGTCGATAAGAGAAAAGCTGTGCCAACACGCCCGGGAGAGGCAGAAAGTGATTGTCGAAGAAGTAGACAAGCTCCTCAAAGCCGAACTCATCCGAGAGGTTAACTATCCGACCTGGGTTTCGAACGTGGTTCTTGCCAAGAAAGCAAATAACAATTGGAGGATGTGCGTCGATTTCAAAAAGCTAAACAAAGCTTGCCCGAAAGACAGCTACCCCCTGCCCAGGATCGACCAGCTGGTGAACGTAACCTCGGGTCATGAGCTCCTCACCTTTATGGATGCCTTTTCTGGTTACAACCAGATACGCATGGTGCCTGAAGACGAAGAAAAGACCACCTTCATTACTAATCGAGGTCTATATTGCTACAAGGTCATGCCTTTTGGACTCAAGAACGCAGGGGCAACATATCAGCGTTTGGTCAATAAGATCTTCAAGAAGCAGATCGGCTGCAACATGGAGGTGTACGTAGATGACATGCTCGTCAAAAGTCAAGCTTCAGCAGACCACCTGGCCGACCTTGAAGAGACCTTCAGTGCACTCAGGAAGCATAAGATGAAGCTGAACCCAACCAAATGTGCCTTTGACATAACCTCCGAAAAATTTCTCGGGTTCATGGTGTCGAGACATGGAATCGAGGCAAACTCCCAGAAAATTTGAGCCATTCGAAAAATGACCACTCCAAAGACGATCAAGGAAGTTCAGCACCTAACCTGGCTGAGAAGGTGGCATCCCTAAATCGCTTCGTCTCAAGGTGGGCCGAACGATGCATGCCCTTCTTCGAGGTTCTCAGGCGACCGAAGGACTTCTGCTGGATGGCGGAGTGCCAACAGGCATTCGAGGAGCTTAAAAACTATCTCGATATGCCTCCACTGCTGGCAAAATCTGAACCTGGGAAAGAATTATTCCTGTATCTAGCTGTCTTCCTGATGGCCCTGGCGGCAGTCCTCATCAGAGAAGAAACATAGACGCAACGATCGATCTACTATGTGAGCCAAGTCCTAAGGGACGCGGAGACCAGGTACTCTAGGTTAGACAAACTGGCTTACTATCTCATAATTGCTGCCAGGAGGCTCCGATCTTACTTTTAGGAGCACACCATAATGGTTCTCATGGATCAACCAATAAAAGCAGTTCTCCACTGAGCAGACGCTTTCGGAAGGACCGCAAAATGGGCAATCGAGCTCACAGAGTTTGACATCAACTACCGGCCCAGGCCATCGATCAAAGCTCAGATACTAACAGATTTTGTGCTAGAATGCACCATTCTGGTTGAAGCCGAGCTTGAATCGAGCGAAACCAGCACCAGAGCGAGGTCGAACTTCGACGAAGCCAAGCTATCATGGCCGATCCTCTCCGAAGAGAGCATTGACCTCCCTGAAGATTCCTGGGCTCTGCACGTGGATGGTTCGTCCAATTCTGCTGGAGCTGGTGCGGGGCTGGTCTTGGTTAGCCCCGAAGGAGTTGTCGTCGAGTACGCGCTGCATCTCGAGTTCCCCGCAATCAACAATGGGGCCGAGTATGAAGCACTGATCGTCGGATTAAAGATAGCAAAGAAATTAAAAATAGATCGGCTTCAAGTCTACAGCGATTCTCAGCTGGTGGTTGGTCAAGTCGACGGCGGTTATGAGGCATGGGAGGAAAGCATGGTGAGGTACCTCAAAAAAATGAAGAATTTGATCCCGGCCTTCGATAGTTTCGGCATTCAGTACATCCCGAGGGCGAAAAATGTAAGAGCCGATCTTCTTTCTAAGTTGGCCGCTTCAACGCCAGCTGAACTGCCCAAAGGAGTATTTTTGGAAACTTTAAAATGCTTGACCACAGAGAAATCTCAGGCCATCCTGCAGACGAAATTCGAGCCCAACTGGATCGACCCGTTGATCGCCTACCTTTAAGAGGGGGTCCTTCCCCACGACCAAAAAGAAGCTCGGAAGCTTAGGAATCAGGCCTCCAGCTACGTCTTATATGAAGGCAGATTATATAAGAGGTCGTACTCCCTCCTATTGTTGAGATGTCTCCGATCTTTAGAGGCCGACCTCGCGCTATGGGATGTGCACGAAGGACTCTGCGGAAGTCACGTAGGAGCCAGATCCCTATCGCAAAAACTACTCCGGCAGGGGTACTACTGGCCGACTTTATTTCGTGATTCCGTGGAATATATAAAGAGGTGCAACCGCTGTCAGAAGAACACCAACGTGCAGAGGCAGCCGGCATCCGAACTTACTCCGCTCAGTTCACCTTGGCCGTTTACGTAGTGGGGAATGGATATACTTGGCCCCTTCCCAACGGCATCTGGGCAGCGGAAGTTCCTCCTGGTCATGATCGACTACTTCACCAAGTGGGTCAAAGTCGAATCACTCGCGAAGATTTTTGAGGCTAAGATGCAGGACTTCATTTGAAAGTCACTGGTCTGCCGGTTCGACCTACCCCAAACCCTCATAACCGATATTGGGCGATAATTCACCGGGGCGAGGTTCGCCGAGTTCTGCGAAGGACTAAACATCTCCCACCGCTTCACATTGATGGCTCACCCTCAGGCCAATGGGGAAGCTAAGATAACCAATCGGACCTTGCTGCAAGGAATCAAAGCGAGACTCGATAGGACAAAAGGGGCTTGGGTGGACGAACTCTACCATATCCTCTGGGCATACCGAACTACTCAGAGGATGCCGACCAGAGAAACACCCTTCGCCTTGGCCTTCGGTACTGAGGCAGTTATCTCGATCGAGCTTAAGCTCCCTTCTGCACGAGTCATGGGCTTCAATGAGCGGCACAACCTCCAGGACCTCAGAGTCAACCTCGATCTTCTAGAAGAAAAGAGGGAGGAAGCCCACGTCCGGATGGCAGCCTACAAACAGAAGGTGGCTCGATACTACAACTCCAGGATTACAAGCAAGACATTCAGAGCGGGGGACTTAGTGCTTCGGCGAGCTGCCATTGCTCGGCCTCAAAGTCAAGGGAAGCTCACCCCAAACTGGGAAGGTCCGTATGAGGTAACAAAAGTCATCCGATCCGAAACTTATCGACTGAAGGAACTTGGAGGGATAGTACTTTCCCGACCATGGAACTCAGAAAATTTGAGGATGTATTATCAGTAAACTTCCTTTAAAAACTCCTTTGCTCTGCATTATTGATTTCTGGCATAAGGATTATGGGATGACAGAAAAGAAATGAGTAAAAGTAGCCCATTAGGAACATGATAATAACCTCGTCCTAACGCAAGCAGGTCAAAGATCTCTAAATCTCGGCTACAGGAGACAAGGTCTCCCCAGGTCAACATCGGCCATGGGAAATATGACCTTACCAAAGTTGAAGGCCTCGTTCATAAAGGACGAGATTGGAGGAGAGGCACGGACGACAGTCCATATTTGCCCCCACAGCCCGTTAGGAATAGGAGGAGGACCTCATCCTAACGCGAGCAAAGTCGAAGGCCTCGTTCACAAAGGACGAGATGGGGAGAGAGGCACGGACGACGGTTCGTATGTGCCCCCACAGCCCATTAGGAATAGAAGGAGGACCTCATCCTAACGCGAGCAAAGTCGAAGGCCTCATTCACGAAAGGATGAGATGGGGGGAGAGGCATGGACGATGGTCCGCATGTGCCCCCATAGCTCGTTAGGAACAGGAGGAGGACCTCATCCTAACACAAGCAAAATCGAAGGCCTCGTTCACTTTAGACGAGATGGGGAGAGACGGACGACGGTCCGAATGTACCCCCATAGTCCATCAGGAACAGAAGGAGAATCTCATCCTAACGCGAGCAAAGTCGAAGTTAGGAACAGGAGGAGAACCTCATCCTAACCCGAGTGACCAGGCCAACCTCGGCTGGAGAGCTTCAACTTCCACTTCAGCCAGATCGGAGATAACCTCATCCTAACACGAGCAATAACTTTAGTCAGAGATGAGATCTCCCCCGAGCTTCGACCTAGACCAGCACGAGGCTCAGAGGAAGACTTCGGCAGTCATCATTCCTGCACTCCCTTCCTTTGATTTTCGAACTCGGGAGTGGGGGGGCTGGTGTTGGGGATAAATCCCGCTCCCACCGAAGTCTAGTCCGATGCTTAGCCTAGTGTAACCAGTAGCCATAGAAGAGCTTCAGCAGATGGGCTTTAGCCGAACTACTTAGCGGCCGAACTTCTTCTGACTTTTCAATCATCAAGCTTCAGTCAAAATTCCGCAAGAGCCAAACTCTCTCCGCGTCGTTACAGCCAGGCGCCTGCGGGAGCCGAATTCTCTCCAGCGGTCGAGCTTCTACAGAAGCCGGACTCCCTGCGGACTTCTCCAATGGATGAGCTTCTACAGAAGCCGGATTCCCTACGGACTTCTCCAGCGGTCGAGCTTCTACGGAAGTCAGACTCCCTTGCAGATTTCTACAGCGGACGGGCTTCTCAATGGTCAAACATCCATAAAAGCCAAACTTCTTATGATGGATTCCTGTAGGCAATCCCACTACAGTTACACGATAATAACGATCGGCATTTATCGAGTCAATAACGATCAACATTTATCAAATCAATAATGACCGGCATTGATCAGGACAGTTACGACAATCATTAATCAAGGCGGTTACAACAAGCTCCCTCTATAAAAAGAATCCTCCGGATACACTTACGTCAGGTTCTAAAAACCCTTCTCTCTTCCTCTAAACTCTATTGAACTCCATACTGAGCACTCCATTCCTATTGACTGAAGCTGACTTGATCGTCGGAGGGTCCTACCGGAGTCAACCTCCATCGGCTTCGGATGGGACTTTATTTTGCAGGTCTCCGACGGCGATCTCATCGACCTCCACTCCAACGGATTCCGACGACGATCAGTATTTGCGTCAATAAGTATTATATCTAAATCAATTTAGACTAGCCTATAACTTTAAGAGATGGACTATGATCTAAAGGTATAGGCTGTGCTCTCTAAAATTGGTTATACCTTTATTGGTTAGATATCAATTAAAGCATATTAAAAAGAATACCAGCTATTAGATAACTAATCAATTAAAATCCTAAGAATCCATCTCCATACTTACAAGTTAATTAATTTGCTATTTATTTATTTTTTAATTAATTTAAGTAGTTTTTTAATTAATTAATTTTTAATTAAATCTTACTTTTAATTTATTATTTAAATATAATTAGCACGATCCCTATAGATACGATCCCGACTCAACCTATTTATATAGTAGTGAGCTCGATTTTATTTTTGACCGTCTACGATAATGATTAAATTTTGGCACCATTGTCGGAGATCATAATTTAGTTGCTTAAAAAAAATAATAATAAATAAATAATTAGTAAAAAATTAAAAAAATAAAATAATAATAAAATAATTAAAAATTAATAAAAAATAATAAAATAAATTTAAAAATTAAAAAAAATAAAATAATAATAATAAATTTTGCTGATACCACATAAGCTGTTTAGGAGATTAGAGACCTAACCACAAAACGTAACAAGTAAAAATCTTTTACTTTTGGTTGGATATCTTATTTTGCCTGCATTGCATATCCATAAGAAACTTTAAGGGCACTAAACCTAATTAATCAAGATAAGATGAAAATTTGATCATCCTTTCTTAGCCTAAAAATCATAAATCCTCATATTGCATTGATCCAAATCTTAATTCTTAAAATTAATTAGATGTTGGCCCCTAACGATACTCGAGCTCATTAGGATAAGAAATCCTAAGAGTTGGATTGGGTTTGGGTTAGTCAGTTTGACCAATGTCTAAGGCAAGTGGTTCAGGAACGACTACGTCCAAAAGAAGGTAGTTTATAATTAGTTCCGTTAGCTTACCTGGCCAAGCATAATTGATGTCTAAGGCAAGCAACGGAGGGACTTTCATCGACCTTATATTTATCTAGCTAGTTGAGTAGCTGATTCTATGCTTGGAGAGCTTGAAGATGACCTTGGCAGTTAGGAGCTGTCTAGATCTAAGCTAACCCTTAGCTAGGATTGATTATATAACTTGATTGCTAACTAACATCAAACCTAATTAAAACTCCTCTCATCTATTTCTTAGATTTAGGACTCTCTAGACTCTCATCTTTAAGAATTTCTTTCGTCTCTTTTTATCTTATTAAAAAAAATCTTAAAATCTAAAAAAATAAAATCTTTTTGTGTTTGCTCTAAGGTATAATTATAGGATATTTACTTGGATGTTGTTCATCATGATCTAAAATTCAACCCATAGATCCTAAAATTGAATAAATCCTTAGAGCTAACAAACCTAGATTATGGCCGCACCCTTTCGCCAATTGAGAGAATACTTTATCCCTTCTGTTTATACCTATGATCCCTATACACCGACCCATTTATGAACCTAATAGCAGTGGAATCTATGAGGCTGAAAACTCCATAAATATCCATAATAAGATAAATGAGTTGTCGCAAAAACTTGATCGTCTATTAAATATGAGACACTCTCCTGCCTTACCTTTGCAAGTGTGTGACATATGTTCAAGTCTCCATCACCTGGTTACTGAATGTCTAGCTGCATATCGACCTTGAAAATTTGCATATTAGCAGATTTACCTAGCCCTAACTCAGACCAATTATTATAACCCTTACGCCAACAACTACAATCTGAGTTTGAAAAACTATTCAAATTTTTATGAAACATCACAACCAACAATCAATTATGAACCTAGTTATCCGAAGAAAACTTATTATTGGGAATTGTATCCTAAAGCCAATCAACTAGGATATAGATGGTTGAGCTGATTTATAAAATATATTTAAATTATTAATAAATAAAATTATTATTTTAGTATTTTCATCATTTTTGATGCATCTTTCTGTAATGAACTCTTCTGTGATGAAATTCTTAGGAATATTTAGATTCGACAAAGGAGAATTTATCATTTAGTCCTTAAACGTATTCGTAATTAAATGATTCATTGTTATCTAGGATGATAACATATCGAGTGTAGATCGCTGTGTGCCATAAATGTTGATTGTTTACTAAACCAAGAAGTATGAAGATATTATTATGGCATATAGGTGAAGTGTAGGAGTACATTTTACTGAACATGACCCAACTACGGAGCTCTTCACTGTCAAGAGTTGCTTGCAAAGGATATGGGTATAAGTATCCCTTAGATCTGAGATCGCCATGGTGACTTGCAAGCAACTCACTGCACTTTGGTACCAGACTACCTGAATTTCTAATTCAGTGATGGAAGGCTATTGGATGCAATCAAGTACTTATGAAGTCAGTGTGTGAGTCAAGATGGGATTGACCCCTCCAAATATTGGAGCAACTGCATCACTGTATTTCAGTTTAGCAAACCCTCGCTGGGGTGGTCCATGTGATGGACACTGAATTTTGAAATATACTATGGATGAATTTTAGGATTGGCAGTAAATCTTAGATCATTCTTTGAGCATTGAGGTTAAGGAAATGAATTATACGATAACCATATGCCACAGGTTCATCATTATTATGTTGTAACTTTTTGACCTATTTGGATATCGGATATCATTGCTAGATGGTCACATCGATTGGTATAAAAAATCAGTTGTTATGCTACCTGAAGAAAAAATTCTATTTTTTTGGCATAGGATCGTTCAGATCTGATTGGATCTAAAAAAATATTTCAAAAAAATTTTTTATGATCCTAATCAAATCTAAGACATCTTAGATCTAATCCTAAAGATTTGATATTAAAATTAAAAATAAAATTAAATTTAATTTAATTTCATACCTTATTTTACATAATCAGATTATCCTGTGATGATCCCGATTGTTCCTGAGGTTCTAGAAGGAGCTACGCACGTGCCTGGCCTCTATTGGTGTCCACTCAGGCAGGATCTAGAGGTCTTCTCCTTTTGAATCAACTTTTCAAAAATTAGATCTTGATCTGATCTTGAATTTCTTTAAAACTTCTTTGAAAAAAGCCACAGTCGTCTCTTTCAGCAGTGCTACCTTCTTCCTGATCTTAGTGTCTTTCTTCCTTGGATGGCACTTGAACCTATGCCCAACTTCTTGAGCATGGAGAGAGGAGAGAGAGAATCAAATGGGGCATGGAAGAGAGAGAGGCAGTCTTGAGGCATGGGAATTATGCAAAAACTCTAAATCCTAGGTGCAGATAGGGTTTAAATAGATCCTACTATGCCATGCAGTGCCACATCATCCTGACCAATCAGAGGCCTTCATTCAATCAAATCTAAATCTAATTGATGGGATGATGTCATCTAATTCAATCAGATGAGAGTCCCTCAAAAATTCACATAGGTGGCACCAAGACTAGATAAAACAAAATTCTTTGGCGCCTAGGTATTTAAAACCATCAACAAACCTTGGAGTCCCATTTGTATGGTACTCCATCCCTTATCCATATGGGGCACACACCTAGGGTGGTGTGTGCCCTCTCTCTTACCTCTTTTAGCAGGGGACAAGAGTCCCAAGTGCTCTCCTATAAGAACAACACACATGGCCCAATGTCCAAGTGTCCAAGGTTAACCGTTGACCTATGTCCAAAAATAGGAATTAGCAGATGACAGAAATTGGTAAGTGTTGTCTTAAATCCATCTAAAGAATTAAGACAATCATTTTCTAATTTGGATAAGCTCCAGTCAGACTAAGATAAGATTTTTGAGTGAGCCTAAATAATTTTGGCTCAATCGAGATGAACCAAAATGATTACAAAAGAAGAATGTTAGGCTCAATCATGTGCTAGCACTATTTTCTTGAACCTAATTCGATCTAATCCAAATCAATTGAACTGGATTAGTCCAATTGATGACATCTAGATCTAAATTCTTATTTGTGTGATCTAGTTAGGTTCAGTTCTGTATGATAATAAGACATATCACGATCTCTATTATCGATATCATCGAAACACCTTTCGATAGACCAGAACTTTTTTGATTCACATAATTAGAATGATTGATCATCTAAATCACTCTAATTATTTTTAAAATTCATTAGTGACACCTAGCAGTATATGGTGGCAATCCATCAGAATCGAAAGTGAACCTCTCGGTGCAGCTACCTGTGTGATTAGATTCTTCTATCTTGAGCTCGGACTAGATTAGGGTTAAGGTGAATTCGTTAAACCCAATATCCATCATATGAATTAATCATTCGATTTGAGTCTAATGTAAAAACCTAATAGAACTCTTTCTATCATCTTCATTCTACCATGACCATGGGCTTAAGGACTTAATCTCATGATTATCATAGGGCTACTTCTCATCTACCGAGATAGATAGATCCCCTATTGGTGCAATCCAATTCCTACAATGAATACGCTATAACCAATATACACCTCAAGATTCCGAATGGCTAAGAGATCGAGTTATGGTGTAGTCAAACTATAACACCCTAAAGGTAAACTATCGATGCACCATAGGTCAAAGAACTAGACACACCACTGCAGCATCGAGTCAGTCATCGACGAGAAGGTAGACTTTCTTATGACTCCTCGAGGTGGTCACGCTCAGTGCCATCGTTCTCTAACGAGTACCTGTACTCTCACTCTAGAGTCTCCACACCATAAACTCAAGACACATCTATCCTAAGAAAGCGATCGTACACCAATCTTCTAGATTGATCACCATCCTCGCAATGATCCTATAGTTAAGAGCAGTTTATGAGTTAATTATGATAATTCATGTCTTAAATTTTTAACTCTTGAAAATATGAATTATAATTACCATTAACTCAAAGAATATATCACAGACACTTTAAATACATACTATGATAGAAAATAATTTTTTTATTAATTTATAATTAAAATTATAAAATTGCTCTTATAAGTGTATTGCAAGTGTCAGCCAATCTGATTTCTAAGGCATACATCTAACAAACTCCCACTTGACCTAAAGCCAATTGGCTATAAATCTAAGTCCCATCTTCTCAAGGTGGGCTTCGATCTTCTGCTGGCTTAATGGCTTCATCAATAAGTCAGCCACATTATCTATAGTATTGACTCTCTTAACCTCAATGTATCCCTTCTCGAGGTAATCATGGATGAGGTGGTATCACCGCTCAATGTGCTTAGATTTTTGATGAGACCTCAGCTCCTTAGCTAGAGCTATGGTGCCATTATTATCATAGTACAAAGGGACGACATCTGATGGCATCTCTCCAAGCTCTACGACAAACTTCTTGTATCAGAATGCCTCCTTTGCAGCCTTCAATGCAGCGATGTACTCTACTTCCATGGTGGAGTCTGCTATCACTGTTTGCTTGAAACTCTTCCAATTAATAACTCCACCATTATAAATAAATAGACTTCTAGATGTCGACTTTGGATCATCGATGTCAGACATAAAATTCGAGTCTGTATACCCATGGACCTAGAGTTCTCCATTACCAAAGACTAGAAACATATTCTTAGTCCTTTTTAAGTACTTAAGGATATATTTCATAGATGTTCAGTGCTTTTTGCCTGGATTTGACTGATACCTGCTTGTGACACTCATAGCATGGGCAATATCAAGTCATGTACATAGCATGGCTTATATGAGGCTTCCTATTATTGAAGCATAAGGGATCTTGCTCATGCGTTCAATCTCCTCAAGTGTGCTAGGACATATCTTCTTGGAGAGATGAATGCCATGTCTGAAGGGTACTAAACTCTCTTAAAGCCTTTCATGCTAAATCTCTTCAGCACCTCCTCTATATACATTTTTTGTGAGAGATCCAACATCATATTCGGTCTATCCCTATAGACCTTAATTCCTAGAATAAAGGATGCCTCTCCTAGATCTTTCATAGAGAACTTCTTAGATAACCATATTTTGACTGCAGTCAACATGAGAATATCATTTTAAATTAGAAGGATGTCATCCACGTATAGTACGAGGAAGACAATGGCGCTCCCACTGACCTTTTTGAAAATACAGGGCTCCTCCTCATTCTTAATGAATCCAAATTATTTGATTACATCATTGAAACAAGCATTTCAGCTCTGAGATGCTTGCTTAAGTTCATATATGGATCTTTGCAGCTTGCATACCTTGTGATCATTATCACTGGATGTGAAACCTAATAGCTATTCCATATAGATATCTTCCTCAAGATATCCATTTAAGAATGCCATTTTCACATCTATCTACCATATTTCATAATCAAAATAGGCTACAATAGCAAGCAATATGTGGATGAATTTGAGCATGGCTACTGATGAAAAAGTATCTTGATAGTCAATGCCTTCGTGTTGACTATATCCTTTCACTACGAGCCTTGCTTTGAATGTCTCTATGTTTCCATCGGCACCTATCTTTCTCTTGAAGATCTATTTATACCCAATAGGTACTATACCTTCAGGTAGATCTACCAAGGTCTAGACTTGGTTCAAACGCATTGAGTCAATCTCTGACCTCATTGCCTCTGATCATTTTTCGGAGTCGATATCCAATATCGTCTCATCATAAGTTTTGGGATCATCATCATGGACCCCATTTTCTATGAGGAAAATTTTCTCTACGTATTCTGATATAGTACCTAAGTACCTTTCAGGAGGATGAAGAATTCTACATGACCTATGAGATGGAGGAGATAGTGTCTAGGTTGGCTCAATCTGACTGGGTTCCATAGGTTTCTTAGCTCGTTTCTCATTGGAGACTTTCTTCTCGAGTCTAATCTATCTTTCGATGCCACCATCTTGAATAAATTATTTTTCAAAAAAGATGGCGTATCCACTCATAATCACATTATGATCTTCTAAGATATATAAATAATATCCTAATGACTCTTTAGGATATCTAATAAACCAAGCTCTAAAGAACCTAGACTCTAATTTGTCTGTCTGTTGTCTCTTGACATGGACCGAACAACTCCAAATTCTAAGATGATTCAGACTTGGTTTCTTACCATGCCATATCTCATATGGTGTGGTAGGAATGGTCTTAGAGAAAATCCTATTCAGTAAATATATAGCAGTCATCAGACTATGTCCTCAAAGAAATTCAAAAAGATTCGTAAAACTCATCATGGATCGGACCATATCTAATAGGATCCGATTTCTCCATTCTGGAATCCCATTGAATTGAGGCATTCCAGGTGGATCTATTGAGAGACTATGTCATTATTCTTAAGATAGTCTAGAAATTCTCGACTAAGGTATTCGTCTCCTCGATCTGATCGAAGAACCTTAATGGGTTTTCTTATTTATTTTTCTACTTCGAGTCTGAATTTTTTAAACTTTTCAAAAGCTTCAGACTTATGTCGCATCAAATACACATACCTATATCGAGACATATCATCAGTAAAGATGATAAAGTAGACATAGTTGCCTCTAGCTGGTACATCAAATGGCCCGTATACATTTGAATGTACCAAGGCAAGTAGGTCTGTGGCCATTTCTCCATGTCCTACAAAAGAAAGCTTGGTTATTTTGCCATGAAGGCATGATTCACAAATCAACTATGACTCGAAAGTCAACGGACTTAATAGTCCAGATTTTTCTAATTTGTTAATCCTATCTTCGGCTATATGACCTAGTCTAAGGTGCCATAGATACCTATCATTTAGACTATTCCTAGGCCACTTTGATCCTATGGCATTCATGTTTTGCTCGATATTAAAAATAGAAACATCAATATATAATTGGTAAAGACTATTTATAAGAAAACCACATGTAATTTTATTTCTTTCATAAAGAATATTACAATGGTTCTTAAGAAAACTAATTACATAGCCTTCTTATGCTAAACATGAAATAGAAATTAAATTTCTGCTTGTTGCAAGCATATAAAAATAGTTTCTAAGAACTAAATCTAATCCTAATGGTAATCGTAGAGAGTAGATTTTCACAACCACGGTAGCAACTCTTGCTCTATTTCCGACGTGTAGGATCATCTCACCATCCCTTAGCCTCCTGCTAAACTCAAGACCTTGCATAAAGTGCATAGTGAGCACTAAAATTAGAGTCAAGCATCCAACTAGATGCAGAAGAAATCGTAAGATTAGATTCTAAAATGAGCATACCTCTAGAAGGACCTACTTTCTTCTTGTTCTTCAAGCTGGCTAGGTACAAAAGGATTATATCTTTACAAGATGAAGTGGTAAGATTAAGATCCATAGTAGATGGATATATGCTAAGCTCTAAAAATCTACAAATAATAATTGAAAATCAAAAGATAGTTCTTGATAAAATTGGTATAGGGTATGATACATCAAGAAAGCAAAAGTCATTAAAAAATGTATATGCAAAATCTTAAAATTATGGTAGAAGAATTACATGTTACAAATGCAATAAAATTGGATATAAATTTATTGAATGCAAAATCTTTAATTCAAGCAAAATAAAAGTAAAACAAGTTTGGGTTCCAAAAGAAATCATTTGTGCTAATCCCAAAGGAAGTTAGCTTGGGTACCTAAGTTTGCTTGATTATTTATGTAGGTGTGCTTGGCATCCATAAGAGCTAAAAGAAGATGGTACCTTGATAGCAGATGTTCAAGGCATATGACAGAAGATAAATATAATTTATCTCTCTTGAAGCTAAAGATGGAGGTGTTGTAACATTTGGAGACAACGATAAAAAAAAATCATTGGTCTCGATAATATATTGATAACACTCTCTACTAGCATAGAAAATATTTTGTATGTTGAAGGACTAATGCATAACTTACTTAGCATAAGCCAACTTTGTGATAAGGGCTTTAATATTTTATTCAAATCATCTCATTATATTGTAACTAGATCTATTGATGAAAGTATTAAATTTATAGGAAAAAAACATGAAAATGTTTACATTGATGATCTTAATGAACTTAAAAATGAGAATATTGATTGTCTTGTTGCTGTGAATGCTAAACTAAATAAATCAAGTTGGATTTGGCATAATAGATTAGGTCATGCAAGTATGGACTCTCTAGCAAGACTAATAAAACTTGATTTAGTAAAGGGATTACCTAAAATAAATTTTGAGAAGGATAAAATTTGCAAAGCATGCCAACTTGGTAAACAAACAAAATCTTTCTTTAAATTCAAAAATATTATTTCAACTACTAGGCCTCTAGAATTACTGCATATGGATTTGTTTGGACCTATTTTGATTACTAGTCTTGGAGGAAAAAGATATGGCTTTGTAGTAATAGATGATTTTTTAAGATATACATGAATTTTATTTTTATCACATAAAGATGATACTTTTGATATGTTTGTTGATCTATTTAACAAAATAACAAAAGAAAAAGAATGCAATATTTTATATATAAGAAGTGAACAAGGCATAGAATTTGAAAATCAAAAATTTTAAATTTTTTGTTCTAAAAATAAAATCAATCACAACTTTTCAGCACCTAGGACACCTCAACAAAATGGGATGGTAGAAAGAAAGAATAGGACATTGATTGAAATAGCACGAACCATGCTTTGTGAAAGCAACCTTCCAAAATATTTTTGGGTGGAAGCTATTAACACCGCATGCTATGTGCTAAATAGAGCTCTAATTAGACCAATCTTAAAAAAAACTCCATATGAACTCTATAAAAAAAAAGAAATCAAATATTTCTTTTTTTAAAATCCTTGGATGTAGATGTTTTATTCTTATAAATGGTAAAGATAAGCTTGGAAAGTTTGATGCAAAATCAGATGAAGGGATTTTCCTAGGATATTCATCACATAGTAGAGCATATAGAGTATTTAATAAAAGAACATTAATTATGGAAAAATCTGTACATGTAATTTTTGATGAAACTAACTCTCTTAGAACAAGTGAAGATGAGATTGATATGAATGCAGAAATTTTAGAAAATAAAATAAAAAAATATATCACTTGAAGATATTCTCTCTTAAGAAAAAGAAGATAAAGAGTAAGAGGTTGAAGAAATAATGCCACATTTTCAAGATGATCAAGATACATCCAACTTACCAAAGGAATGGAGCTATGATCATAATCATCCTAAGAAATTAATAATAGGTGATCCATCTCAAGGAGTTAAAATTAGATCATTCTTTAGAGAAGCTATGAATCATATTGCATTTGTATCCCATCTAGAACCTAAAAATATAATTGAAGCTGAAAAAGATTCAAATTGGATATTAACAATGCAAGAAGAGTTAAACCAATTTAAAAGAAATAAAGTTTGAGAATTAGTTGAAAGACCTAAAAATTTTCTTATAATTGGTACAAAATGGGTCTTTAAAAATAAACTAGATGAGAAGGGGAATGTAATTAGAAACAAGGCTAGATTGCTTGCACAAGGGTACAATCAAGAAGAGGATATTAATTTTGATGAATCCTTTGCACCTGTAGCTAGACTTGAAGCTATTAGATTGCTCTTAGCATTTGCATGTTTCATGAACTTTAAACTTTTTCAAATGGATGTAAAGAGTGCATTCTTAAATGGTTTAATTGAAGAAGAAGTTTACGTAGAACAACCTCCAAGCTTTGAAAGTCAAGAATTACCTAATCATGTATAAACTTAAGAAAATACTATATGGATTAAAACAAGCACCTAGGGCTTTGTATGATGGATTGAGTAAGTTCTTATTAAACAATGATTTTAAAAGAGCTAACGTCGATAAAATACTATTTATTAAAAGAAAATCAAGTGATCTATTAATTGTCTAATTATATGTTGATGATATAGTATTTGGTGCTACTAATAAAGTTTTGTGTACAGAATTTGCTAATCTCATGCTTGGCGAGTTTGAGATGAGTATGATAGGAGAGCTCAACTTTTTTCTTGGATTTCAAATCAAGCAATCAAATAAGGAGATCTTCATCAACCAAAGTAAATACATCAAGAAAATTTAAAAAAAATTTAGGATAGAGAATGCCAAAGAAAGTGGCACCTCCATAAGCACAAGTTGCAAGCTTGATCAAGATCCAAAAGAAAAAGCAGTAGATCCTAAGCTATATCGAGGTATGACTGGATCTATACTATATTTAACTGCAAGTAGGCTAGACATAATGTTTAGTGTATGCATGTGCACGCGTTATCAATCAAATCCTAAGGAATCACATGTATTAGCAGTTAAAAAAATCTTTAAGTATGTAATAAATACATAAGATGTTGGTTTATTGTACTCGAAATAATCTTCATTAGACTTAATTGGTTATAGTGATTCAGATTTTGCTGGTTATTGCTTAGTTAGGAAGAGTACAAGCGGTACATGTCAATTTCTAGGAGTGAATTTAATCTCATGGTTTAGTAAGAAACAAAACTCGGTAGCCTTGTCTATGGCGGAAGCCGAATACATTGCTACTGAAAGTTGTTGTGCTCAATTATTGTGGATCAAACAATAACTAGAAGATTATGGTATTACTTGTAATAACATTCATATTCAATGTGACAACATAAGTGCCGTAAATTTAACTAAAAATCCCATATTGCATTTAAGAACAAAACATAAAGAAGTAAGACATCACTTTATTAGAGAGCATGTTCAAAATAATGATATACTTCTTGAATATGTGCCTACTGAAAATCAAGTTGCTGATATCTTTAAAAAACCCATGAATGAGGAAAGATTTTGCACAATTAGAAAGCAATTAGGTTTATTTGATCCAATTTGTTAAATAAATATCTTGTGATAATTGATTTTAAAATGATGAGATGATTAGTTTTCATGTGATGAATCATCTAGTATTTACTCATTTTTATCTCATTTAGAAGTGAAAATTAAATGACAAAATTTCTAGACATGAAACACAAAAATCAAAGTCTGTGCCAAATTAAGCTGACTTAGTTTTTTTCTCTATATAAACTAGGTCATCCCAGTACTGGGCTGACCTAGTTTTTCGTCAAAGAAAAATTGAGCCAGCTAAGTTGTTGGGAGTCCTATTTTTTAAATGGATAGATTGACGGCTTTTAAATCTTTTGTTTCTTGGCCATCTAGAGAAAAACCCTAGAAACTTCAAGCCATTCCCTAGAAATTCATTTCCACTGCTCTTAGGAGAGATTTTGGAATCATGCCATGCAGGAAACAAATCATAACCCCTAAGATCAAGCATACATCTTTCGGTCCGCCATCTAAGAGAGGGATTTGTGGAGAAGAGTGGCGATCAAAGTTTCAAGAAGATCGTCCTTCACTATCTAGGTCATCTCAGTTATCCTCACCTCCTCTAGGACCATCCACTTAACCCCCTCAACCTCCTACTCCATTTTCCCCTCCATCTCCTTCTTCCACACCTATTCCACTCTCCTCTAAGGCTATCACAACTAGTTGAAGGATGGATTTTGATTTTCTAGCAAGTGAGGATTTTGAGTTTGGAGAAGGCTTGAAGTATCAAGGATGGGAATACCTATGTTCAAGAATCAATCTCCCAACCTATCCGAATCTAGTATAGGAGTTTTATGAATATGCAAAGGTTAGCCCTAGCTTATTTGACTCAGAGGTAAAGAGGGTCAAAATCAATTTAACCATAGAAAAGTTGGGCAATTTACCTGGGGCACCTACTGTCAGAGCTAAGAGACTTGATGATCGAGCAAGTGGATTGCGGTTATTGTTTGGAAGCGATGATGCCATGCACTTTGACAAAATCCATGCTAGAGACTTGTCCATGAAAAATAGACTACTTCACCATATTTTAGCCTGGATTCTAGTACCCAGAGTAGGAAGGTTTGATTTCTTCAATAAAAATGATATAGCTGTGATGTACCATATTCTCATGAGGAAAAAGTTTAACCTTTCAGCTTTGATTTTAAGGGTGATGCAAGAAGCATCCCAAAGAGGAAAACCAGCACTACCATATGGGATGTTTCTGACATTAGTTTTTCAAGATTTTGGAGTTAGCCTAGAAGGTGAACCCGATAAGAAGCTTCAGCACTATGATACATACAATCTAAAATCAGTGCATAGGATGAAGTTTAAAAAGATCAATGGCATTTGGATGAAACCTAATAAAGAAGAGGATGAGAGACATGGCCCAGAGCCCATGCCACAGCGTCCAGTGCCTACTCCATCTTCATCCACTGTCAGACTAGATGAAGATCAGATTGAGGAGATAGTGCAGTGCGTACATGATAGGATATCTGGTGCTATTCCTCAGCTAATCAAAGATGCTATGAGAGAAGTGTTCACTGAGCAGCGCACTTCAGTACCTATGGATCCAGCCTCATCCAACCCTCCAGAGCCCAGTGTTGATTAGGATGCATTTAGGATCCATCTAGCTATACTTAGAGTATTTTGATTGTAAATGTTCATGATAGGTATCTATGATATGTAATATTCAAACTTCAGCATTTTGTACACTTGAAACTACTTGTATCTATCAATGAATGAAATTTGAATTTTTGGCTTGCATTGTATCAAATTTTTCATGTGAATGAATGAAATTTTCTTTCTTCATGATTGATCATATCTCTCTTTACATTGTCCATATACTTTTTGATAATGACAAAAAAGAGGGAGAAAAATGAGTATAAAATGAGAACTGAAAACATAATTAAATGAAAAGAATGGCACACTACTTAAATGGGCAATACTTCAACAAGAATTAAATAGAGAATGCACAAGCAAGTGAAATTTAATTAAAAACTATAATTATGGAAGAAATCAGAACTCGAATTGCTAAATTAAAATCTCGACACATAGTAAGGGGGAGCAACACAAAATTTGACTTAGATCAAACATTACTATTATATTCAGGGGGAGCATATGTAAATTGATAAAATGAATATGATACATGAGTTAATTGGTAAGATTGAATAAAAATATCATTTTGATATATGAAGGAAAGGTTATACTCAAAAGATTTTGTGATCATAAAAAAATGGGGAGATTGTAAACCCTAGATTGATTTTGATGATAACAAAAGCATTTGAGTATAGATTATTAAATTACTAACATTATTTGTGAGGATGTATAGTTGTGAATTTTAAGAGCTCATAAACTCTAAGTGTTCCAATTCATCTACATGAAGATTCATTATTCAAGATTTTAGAGAAGATATTTTAGATTGGATACATCTATCAAGAGGTTTTAATGAAGGTTAAATCAAGATAAAATGACAAGTCTAGCCTATAAAGTAATTTAGAGAAGAAAAGGCAGTCTTCAACATGCTTAGCATGCAAACTGAGCTGACCCAGTCTGAGACTGAGCCATCCTAGTCTCTGTGGAAGCAGAAGATAGAAAGGGCAGAAAGCTGAATTTTTCTGACGTAGGGGACTAAGCTGACCCAGCTGAAAACTGAGCCGACCCAGTTAGAAAGTTAGCCATCCTAATCTCAGACAATAAAAGAAGATAGAAATAATGTTTCAAAATTTTTTAGACTAAGCTGACTTAGCTAAACATTGAGCTGACCTAGTTTGGACTAAGCCAACCCAGTTTAAAACTGAGTCGGCCCAGTACCTATAATGGCTAGTTTCCAATTCTACAGCTTTTTTACTCCACACATCTTTTAATAGCTATTTTGGATCTTCCAACAGCTAGATCACTTTTAGAAGCCTATGATGATGACTTGTAATGGTGAGAAACCTCAGGAATACTTAAGAAAGCACTTGAGATAAGAAAAACAACTTTTGAACCAAAAAGAAAGAGCTTCAAAGCAGATTTTCAATTTTTTAAGTATATGAGCTAAATAGTAAAAGGAAAGGAGTGTTTCTTAGAGCTTTTCTTATCCTTCCAACATCCTCAATTAGAGAGAAGTCAGGCCAATACCATTAAAGATCAATTCCTACTTCTTTCAAGTACTCAAAGAGAAGAAATCAAGCTTACAAGCCAAGCTCCCAAATTTTCTTCTCTTAAGCTTTAAAGAGTTTGTTTTTGTTTTGTTCATTATATTTTTCATATTTGTTTCAAGTTTCTTCGGATGAGAAACTTGGGTTAGTCCAAGCCTAAAGTTGGACGGTGTATGATTGTGATTGGTGGGCCAAAGTGAAAGCCAATCGAGGTTGATTGTTAGCCTGGGAAAACAATCACTGAATGGTTGTGGTTAGTGAGCCAAGGTTAAAATCAACTGGATTGGATTATGAGCCCAAGTAAAGCAATCAGACTGTAATCAAGCCTAGTGATTATAGTTGAATTCCTAAGTGGTTTACTTAGGGAGTGGATGTAGGTGCTGAGTTTGGCATCAAACCACTATAAAATCATTGTGTTTGTGATTGCATATCATTGTTCTATTGATTTTTTTCACTTCACATTACAAAGCTTATTTGTTGGTATTTAATTAGATAAATCTACTTACATCATAAGTTTAAAATTTAAAATATCCAATTCACCCCTCCTCTCGAATAGCCATACTTGGGCAACAAGAATATCTTAATCAAAAATATAATTTCTACTACAGAACTAGTTAGATCTAAATCATATATCACATATACAATTAATGATCTAACTTATACATATTTTGTATACATCTCACATATCATTACTCAATCAATCATGCATACTTTTTGATCTGAAATATCATATATTAAATCTAAAAAATAAAATTTTAAATTTGATCATATCAAAAATAAAACTATTCTAGACATTTTGTAGAATTATTCTATAAATAGTTTAAGTATGTATCTTTCATATCTCATATGAATAGATTAAAAATTAAAAAATTATATTTTTTACTTTTTAGATCTAGTTACAATAATTAAAATATTAAAAAAATAAAAATAAAAAATAGATCTAAAATTATATTTAATTAATTTAACAACATGATTATACTAGACTACACAGAACTATTCTATTCCTAGTTTAGTCATGCATCTCATACACTATAGATCTAAATCATAAAATTTTAATTTTTTTATTTTAGATCTAATCATATCTAATGTGACATCAAAAATTCTTTAATATCAGATCATAAATAAAAATTAAATCAAATCTAAAATAGATCTGATGAACTGCTAACGCAGCTCTGATACCAATTGAAGGAAAAAATCCTATTTTCCTGGCATGGGATCATTCAGATCTGACTGGATCTAAAGGAATATTTCAAATTTTTTTCTATGATCCTAATTAGATTTGAGATATATTAAATCTAATCCTAAAGATCTAATATTAAAATTAAAAATAAAATTAAATATAATTTAATTTTATATCTTATTTTGGCTAATCAGATTATCTTATGATAATCCTGATTATTTCTGAGGTTCTAGAAGGAGCCACACATGCGCCTAGCCTCTACCAGTGTCTACTCGAGTAGGATTTGGAGGTCTTCTCCTTATAAATCAACTCTTCAAAAATTAGATCTAGATCTGATCTTGAAGTTCTTCAAAACTTTTTTTGAAGAAGCAGCAATCGTCTGTTTTAGCAGTGCTGCCTTCTTCTTGATCTGGATGCCTTTCTTCCTTGGATGGCACTTGAACCCATGCCCAACTTCTTAGGCATGGAGAGAGGAGAGAGAAAATTAGATCGAACATGGAAGAGAGAGAGGGACAACCTTGGGGGTGGGAATTGTGCAAAAACTCTAAACCCTAAGCGCAGATAGGGTTTAAATAGATCCTGCTACGCCATGCAGTGCCACATCATCCCGACCAGTCAGAGACCTTCATTCAATCAGATTTAAATTTGATTGATGGGATGATGTCATCTAATCCAATCAGATGAGAGTCTCTTAAAAATCTGCATTGGTGGCACCAAGACTGGATAAAACAAAACTCTTTGGTGCCTAGGTATTTAAAACCATCAAGAAACCCTGGAGTCCCATCTATATGGGACTCCATCCCTTATCCATATGGGGCACACACCTAGGGTGGCATGCACTCTCTCTCTTACCTCTTTTAGCAAGAAGATAAGAGCCCCAGCTGCTCTCCTATAGGCACATGACATATGGCCCTATGTCCAAGTGTCCAGGGTCAACTGTTGACCTATGTCCAAAAATAGGAATTAGCAGGTGACAGGATTGGCAGATGTTGTCTTAAATTTATCTAATGAATTAAGATAACCCTTTTTTAATCTGGACAAGCTCCAGTCAAACTAAAAAAAGGTTTCCAAGTGAGCCCAAATAATTTTGGCTCAATCGAGATGAACCAAAATGATTACAAAAAGATAATGTTAGGCTTAATCGTATGCTAGCACGATTTCCATGAAACTAATTGGATCTAATCCAAATTAATTAAACTAGGTTAGTCTAATTAATGACATCTAGATCCAAATTCTTGTTTGTGTGATCTAATTATGTTCAATTCTATATGGTAATGAGACATGTTGCAATCTCTATCATTGACATCATCAAAACACCTTTTGATGGATCAGAATTTTTTTGATTCATACAATTAGAATAATCGATCATCTAAATTACTCTAATTATTTTCAAAATCCATCAATGACATCTAGCAGTATATGGTGGCAATCCATCAGAATCGAAAGTGAACCTCTCGGTCCAGCTACCTATGTGATTGGATTCTTCTATCTTGAGCTCCGACTAAATTAGGGTTAAGGTAAACTCGTCAAACCCAATATCCATTATATGAATTAATCATTCGATTCAAGTCTAATATAAAAAGCTAATAGAAACTCTTTCTATCATCTTCACATTTTCATAGCCATGGGCTTAAGGACTCAATCTCATGATTATCATAGGGCTACTCCTCATCTACCGAGGTAGATAGATCCCCTATTGGTGCAATCCAATTTCTACAATTAACATGCTATAGCTAACATACACCACAGAGTTTTGAATGACTAAGAGATCAAGTTATGGTGTAGTCAAACTATAACACCCTCAAGATAAACTGTCGATGCACATCAGGTCAAAGAACCAAATACACCTCGGTCATCAATGAGAAGATAGACTTTCTTATGACTGCTCGAGGTGGTCATGCTCAGTGCCCTCATTCTCTAACAAGTATCTATACTCTTGCTCCAATATCTTCATATCGTAGACTCAAGACACATCTATCCTAAGAAAGTGATCATACACCAATCTTCCAGATCAATCACTATCCTCGTGATGATCCTACGGTCGAAAGTAGTTTATGAATTAATTATGACAATTCATGTCTTAAATTTTCAACTCTTAAAAATATGAATTGTTATTATCATTAACTCAAAGGATGTATTATAGATACTTTAAATGCACACTATGATAGAAAATAAATTTTTTATTAATTTATAGTCAAAATTATAAAATTGACCTTAGAAGTGTATTACAAGTGTCAGTCAATCTGGCTTCTAGGGCATACATTTAACACTACCAGCTTAGGATTCGAACCTATGAAATCATAAATAATATGAGTTTCTATCTGATCTGATGGCTGATCATGAGTCTTGATGATCTAAGACTCTATGGTCAAGAGTCCCACTGGATTGGAACTTTGTGATAAAAAATCCTAGTTGATTAGGACTCTGAGTTCTACTTATCTGAAACTCTCTGATCAAGAGTCCCACTAGTCTAGGACTCTAAGATCATGAGTTTCATTCATTTGGAACACTGGGTTCAAGAGTCTCACTGGTTTGGAACTCTTCAGGAGTTTCATATTTATGAGACTTTATTGCCCATACACCCACTCAATTGAGACTCTATGTTTATTAAAAGATTAGTTAGCAATTTGATTACTGATTAGCTTAATTTGATTGAGCAATTAGAACTTGATTAAGTCTGATCAAATTATATTTGATTGGATTTGATTCGATCAGGTTATGAGATGACAAAATCGCTATGGGAGATTTGATCCTGATTTGATCAGGGGCTGGACCTAATTAATTTTTAATTTAATTAAAAATTAATTAGTTTGGATTAAGCCTAATTTGGTTAGGTTTAACCTAGTCTAATTAGTTTAAATAAATTAATTTGGTTGAAACCAATTTGGATCAAGTCAAATGAGATTTGAATTCAAACTCTCCCTAGCACCCACCATATTTGACTTTTCCATCTTGTTCCACGCCCTATCTCTAATTTTTATGTGAGTATTTCTCATGCAGAAGAGGGTGTTTACACCCTCTCGTATCTCTCTTTGACCTGGTCCAAGCGTTGGACCAGTTCAAACCTAGTTGAATTTTGAATTCAACTAGTTTTGTTGAAACTCCATCTCATCTTTATCCGAAACCCACACCCCCTTTGTATTTTCTCATGTACATTTTTGAGCATTCTAAGAGTGGGCATGTAGAAGGAGAGTCCTTCTATGCATCAAACATCTTGGAGTGGGCGTTGGAAGTGGATGAGGCTTCCACTTGAATTTTGAATTTAAGTGGAAACCACTTAACCACCCTATCTCATCCACACAGCTTTCACACTTTTTGATGCCCATTTAAAAATATGTTTTTTTTATTGGCATGCATGGGTTTTCATGAGAAAGATGAGAGTAGCGAGAAAGGTTTCTTAGAGAGAGAAAACCAGAGTGGGGTGCATCCATCTACATTGGAAAAGTCAAACAGGGATTTTCTTTGCTAGATTTCTTTTCTTATGCCTTTCCTTTTTTGTTTCTCTTTGGATGCCAATTCAAATTATTTTGGAAGTGGGTGTATGGTAGATAGGAGTGTCCTTCTCTCATGAAAATTGGTTTCATGAGAAAATTCCAAAGAGAGAGGGCGTCAGAGAGTTTCCAGGCATCAGGATTTTTGGTGAGTGAAAAATCCTAGGGTTAGGATCTTGGGTTCGGGTGGAGAGATCGAGTGTTATGAGAATCGGATCACCACCAAATTTGAAACACCACCTCACCATCCTCTGAAAAGCAAGTTCTAATTTTTTGGAATATCTAAGAGATCAAAAAGAAGGTAATCAATTAGATCGATCAAGATCAACCATCGAAGGTCCCAGCGAGGAGCTAGCACTCCGGTGGAGCTAGTCGGGATCAAGAGCTCCGTATGGACCAACCATAGAGATCAAACGAGTGTGTAGCTATAGTATGACACTAGTGGCTTATTCTGGTGGATTTAGATCATGAAAATCAGCTACCCACGCATAGGTATCGAGTTCTGAACTAGTATCTATCAGCAAATATGATTTATTGATCAATTGCATTTAAATTTTAAATTATATATTAGCATATCTAGATCTTGAGTGGATAATTGATTAGATCAATGCATACTATAGAATTAATATTAGATTAATTTTATCTTTTATTTTAATTAATTTATAAAAGTTTTCAAAAAGCATGCCTAAACCCTACTCGATTTTCTTCAGTGGTATCAAAGCCAGGTTTGCTTGACAAGATTTAATATATAATTGGAAAAGTTAAATGCCTACATATATGATATGTTTTAGATCTAGATAATTTAGTAATAGAGAATGAATAAGCCACCAAGCTGTCCGATCATAAGGAACAAGTATGGTTTAAAGGCCATCTCCTTTCATTCAGTGGGGATCCCTTATGGCGGTAGGAGTGCTACAGTAAACTCATTCATTAAGATGAACAGTAAAAGAACTTTTATGATTAAAATTATTTTAATTAAAAAGTTAAACATGAATGTATTTAGATTAGATCTAAAAGGTAATTCATGATTTAATTTTCATTATGCTTGATTTTCTATTTAAAACTAGTAATAGATTGATGTTTGAGAAATGAGCCGACCCATTTCTGAAATGAGTCAACCCATTTAGAAAATAAAAAATAAAACCTTTCAAAATTTAAAAATTATTTTTAAAATGCTGAACCCCAGTCCATCAATCCAAACTTAATTAAAAGAATTAAGTATTATTTATAGAATTTAGAATTTAGAATTAAAGATTCTAAGATATAGTCATAAGACTATGGGTTAAAGGATTAGATGAATTAGATCTGTTAATTAGGTTAGACCTAAGGTTAGTTAAAGAATGGATTAATCTAGAATAATTGATCAAATCTAATCAAATGATGAATTAGATTAGATCAAGGACACTCTAGATTCAACTTCAAGTTGTAGTTGGCCAAGTCCATGTCTTTAACTAGACCAAGATGGACTTAATTCATGATTATTCTCGATTGATCACAGTGGTTCAGTTGCACCAAAAAGATGCAACCATGTCTATTTGGCATTAAATGCTATGGGCTGGAGGATGGATTGGGCTTAATATTCTGGATATGATGAGAGACCCAATTAGGAATTTAATCTATTCAAATAGTAGGTTTGACTTAACTAAGGAGTGGATCAATATTTCGGGCATGGTAAGGTTCATGAATTAGAGATCAAGTCTAGATGCACCATGATTAGAGAATCATTGGACAAGAGTTGTTCACTTATTGACTAACCCATCACCAATAACTATTAGGTGAGGTGATGAGTCAGTTTATGGGACTGCACCACCCACTAGAAATCAGTAATCATGAAGATTTTTGCATCTCTATAGAGGAAGTGTTGGGATTCGAGAAAATAGTAGGAGCTAATTTATTTAAAAATCAAACTCCTAAATAAATTGGTCAAGTCTTAATTACAAAATCTAACTAGAAACTTTGACTCTCTATAGAAAAAAAAAATATCTGCATCCAACCCACTAGCCCGTATCCTAGACACCCATAGACTGACCAGACCATATTATAAGGATTGGCTCCAAAACTTTAAAATTATTTTGGATTCCGAGAAGTTGATTCATGTATTAGACCAGGATCCCCCCACCATACCAGCTCGTCCATCTGCTGAATAAAGAGTGTCCCTTGACACATGGACAGATGAAGATAATAAGGCCAGATACTATATGTTGGGCTCGATGTCTAATGATCTTCAGCACCAACATGAAGATATCAAGACTGTCAACCAAATGTTGGCTCACCTACAAGAGTTGTTTGGTGAACAAAGTCATGCAGCCAAATATCAGGTCACTAAATGACTATTTAAGGCTAAAATGCATGATGGGCAGTTAGTCCAAAATCATTATCTGATGATGATCAAGAACTTGAAAGAGCTTGAGAAGCTCGGAGTGAAGTTAGATCAGAATCTACATAATGATATAATTCTACAATTTTGACTGATGCGTATGGACAGTTCATCATGAACTACCATATGCATAAACTTTAGAATACTCTAGCCAAGCTTATAAATATGCTGGTTACTGCTGAGCTTTCTATGAAAGATTCTAAAGGCTCAGTACTTGCTATGGAATAGACTTCTTCCAAGAGAAATTTTTTTGTAAAGAAGAAGAAGTCTATGAAAAAGCAGAAGGTGGAAGGTGAAAAGAAAAAGAAGGCAAAGCTGAAGAAGAAAGCCGCCAACAAAGAAAAGTATTTTCATTGTAATACTGATGGCCACTGAAAATGAAACTGCCCCACATACCAGGCCATCCTGAAGAATAAGAAGAAACTAGGTCCTTCTAAAGGTATGCTCGTTATTGAATCTAACCTTATAATTTTTTCTACATCCAGTTGGGTTTTTGACTCAGGTTCTAGTACTTATTTGTGCACTTCTATGTAGGATCTTGAGGATAGCAGGAGGCTGAGGGATGGTGAGATGATCCTATGCATCAAAAATGGAGCAAGGGTTGCTATTGTGGCCGTGGGAACCTATCCTCTTCGTCTATCATCTAGCTTAGATTTAGTACTTAGGAATTGTTATTATGTGTTAGATATATGTGCCCTAGAAGCCAGAATTGGCTGACACTTGTAATACACTTCTAGGGGCAAAATTGTAATTTTGACTATAATTAATGAAATGGGTTATTTTCTATCATACATGTGTATTTAGTGTCTGTGATACATCCTTTGAGTTAATGGTAATGATAATTCATATTTTCAAGAGTTGAAAATTTAAGACATGAATAATCATTATTAACTCATAAACAGCTCCCGACCATAGGATCATCACGAGGATGGTGATTGATCCGGAAGGTTGGTGTACGATCGCTTCTCTTTAGTAGATGAGTCTTGAGTCTACGGTGTGGAGACACCGGAGCGAGAGTACAGGTACTCGTTAGAGAACGAGGGCACTGAGCGTGACCACCTCGAGTAGTCATTAGGAAGTCTACCTTCTCGTCAATGACTGACTCGATGCTGCAGTAGTGTGTCTGGTTCTTTGACCTGAGATGCATCGGCAGTTCACCTTGAGGGTGTTATAGTTTGACTACACCATTACTCGGTCTCCTAGCCATATGGAACCCTGAGGTGTATGTTGGCTGTGACATGTTCATTGTAGGAACTGGATTGCATCAAGATGGGATCTATCTACCTCGGTGGTAGAGGAGTAGCCCTATGATGATCATGAGAATCAAGTCCTGAAGCCCATGGCCATGGCAGAGTGAAATAATAGAAAGAGTTTCTATTTAGATTTTCACATTGGACTCGAATCGAATGATTACATCATATGACAGAGACTAGGGTTTGACGAGTTCACCTTAACCCTAATCTGATCGGGGCTCAAGATAGAAGAACTTAATCACACAGGTAGCTGCACCAAGAGGTTCGCATTCAGCTCTGATGGGTTGCCACCATATACTGCTAGGTGTCACTGGTGGATTTTGGGAGCAATTAGAATGATTTAGATGATCGATCATTCTAGCTGTTCGAATCAGAAGAGTTCTGATCCATCGAAAGGAGTTTCGATGATGTCTATGATAGAGATCATGACATATCCCATTACCATACAGAACTGAACCTAACTGGGTCACACAAACAAGGGTTTGAATCTGGTGATCATCAATTGAACTGATCTAGTTCAATTGATCTGAATGAGATTCAATTAGGTTCAAGGAAATCGTGCTAGCACTCGATTGAACCTAACGTTCTTCTTTTACTATCATAAATAAGTTGTCCTGACTGAGCCAAAGGAGTTTGTGCTCAATCAGAGGCCTTCATATGGTCTGACTGGAGGTTGTCCAAGTCAGAATAGGTTGTCTTATTTGTAAGACATTACCTGCCATTTTTGGTCACCTGCCATTTCTTGTTCTTTGACTTTGGTCAAAAGTCTACCTTTGACTGGTCAAACGTTGACCATTGACCCTTTGACTTTTGACCACATGTCATGCACCTATTGGAGAGCTGGTGGGGGCTTGTCCCCCTGCCAGAACCTGGCAAGGAGAAGGGCGCACGCCAAGGGTGGCGTGAGCCCAAGTAGGAGGCGCCTAGGAGTCCTTGTTGGACAAGGACTCCACCTCCCTTTAGGATTCCAATTAGAGTTCTACTAAGAATCCAGTTTGACTGGTCTTAGGCGCCCTCTAAGGAGGAATCCAGGGGTCTCTTTTTCAACCAATCAGATTTAGATCTGATTTCACAAAGGGTTGTGATTGGTTGAGAGGAAGAAGAGTTGGATCACGCTTAGTCTATAAATAAGACCCTGCGCCCAACCCTAATTCCAAGTCAAAGTCTTATTGAAAGAGATTTCCCACGTCCAAGGCTGCCTCTCCCCTCCTTCTCCATGCCATACTCTCTTCTCCCCTTGCTCTCCACGTCCAAAAGTGTTTTGGACTTAGTTTGGTGCGATTCAGATCAAGGAAAGGCGATCAAAGCAAGAAGGCTGCGCTGCTGCAAAAGGACGACTGCAGATCTTCAAAAGAGTTTTGAAGATCCTCCAAATCAGATCCAGATCTGATTTTTGAGTGTATAGAGAAAAGAGGTCCGCAGTCAACCCCAGTCGGATACGTAAGGCCAGGCGTTGGCTGGCTAATGATCCAAACCTTCGCTGCAATCAGGATCACTACAGGGTAATAGATTACCAAATAGGTAAATTAAATTTGATTTAATTTATCTGTTTTTTTTTATTTTTGAAATAATAAAAGTCAGATCTGAAACATATCAAGATTCTGATTGAGATCAAGAGAAAAGTTTAAAATATTCTCTTGATCTAATCAGATCTGAACGAACCTGGATCGGGAATCAGGATTTCCTTCAATCTATCAGATCCTGTGCTAACAAATTGATTTGTCGTTTCCTTTTAGCACAAGAAGGCTATGTAATTAGTTTTTCTTAAGGATATTTATATATTCTTTATGAAAGAAATAAAATTGCAAGTGATTTTCTTTATAACGTCTCTACCGATTATTATATGATTATCTATCTTTAATATCAAAACAAAATATGAATCATAAGATCAAAAACAGACCCAGGGAAACTAATCATAACGATAGTATCATGGACACTAAACTAGATCATATAGCAAGAAGATTAGGATTAAATCAATTGAAGAAATCGAATTATTGAGTCTGTTAACTTTAGTCATATCCAATTTTGTGAACATATGTCTTCATGGCAAAACTGACTAAGCTTCTTTTGTAGATAATGGGAAAGGGCCACGAACTACTTGTCATATACATACTGATGTGTGCGACCCATTTGATGTCATAAAGAGGCACTTTGACATACTTCATAATCTTTACAATTGATTTATCTCGGTATGGGTATGTGTACTTATGAGATAAGTCTGAAGCTTTGAAAAGTTAAAAATTTCAGACATGAAGTTGAAAAGTTAAACTGAAAACCCATTAAGGTTCTTCGATCAGATCGAGGAGGTGAATACCTAAGTCGAAAATTTCTGAACTATCTCAAGCAAAATGGCATAGTCTCTCAATGGACTTCACCTATGGCACCTCAACTTAACGAGATTTCAGAATGATGGAACCGGACCCTATTAGATATGGTCCGATCCATGATGAGCTTCAAGGACCTTCCTAATTTTCTTTGGAGACATAGTCTATTAATTGCTATATATTTACCTAATAGGGTTTCCTCTAAAATCATTTCTACCACATCGTATAGGATATTGCATGGTAAGAAACCAAGTCTGAGTCATCTCAGAATTTGGGATTGTCCGGCTCATGTCAAAAGATAACAAGCGAACAAGTTAGACTATAGGTCCTTTAGAGCTTGATTCATAAGATATCCTAAAGGGTCATTAGGATATTATTTTTACATTCTAGAAGACCATAATGTGATTATGAGTCGGCATGCCATCTTTTTTAAAAAATAGTTCATTCAAGATGGTGGCATTGAAAAGCAGATCAAGCTCGAGAAGAAAATCTCACAAGAGCAACAAGCTAAGGATCCTATGGAACCAAATTAGGTTAAGTCAATACAATCACTATCTCCTTCATCTCGTAGATCAAAAAGAGTTTTCCATCCTCCTGAGAGGTACTTAGGTACTATTTTAGAGAAAGTAGAGGAAATATTCCTCGTAGGTAATGGGGTTCATGGTGATGATCCCAAAACCTATGATGAGGCAATATCGGATATCGACTTTGAGAAATAGTTAGAGGCAATGAAGTCAGAAATTGACTCAATGCACTCAAACCAAGTCTGGACCTTGGTAGATCCATCAAAAGATATAGTACCTATTAGGTATAAATGGATCTACAAGAGAAAGATTGGTGCAGATGGTAATGTGGAGATATTCAAAGCTAGATTAGTGGCAAAAGGATATAGTCAGTGCGAAAAAATTGACTATCAAGATATCTTTTCGCCAGTAGTCATGTTAAAATCCATCCATATATTGCTTGCTATTGTAGTCTATTTCGATTATGAAATATAGCAAATGAACATGAAAATGATATTCTTAAATGGATACCTTGAGAAAGATATCTATATGGAACAGCCACTAGGTTTCACGTTCAGTGATGTTGATCACAAAGTATGCAAGCTGCAAAGATCCATATATGGACTTAAGCAAGCATCTTAGAGCTAGAATACTCATTTTAATGATGTGATTAAATTGTTTAGTTTCATCAAGAATGAGGAGGAACCATGTATTTTCAAAAAGATCAGTGAAGATCAGTGGGAGCGCTATTGTCTTCCTCGTACTGTATGTAGATGATATCCTTCTTATTGGAAATGATATTTTCATATTGACCATAGTTAAAATGTGGTTATCTAAAGAATTCTCCATGAAAGACTTAGGAGAAGCATCCTTTATTCTAGAAATTAAGGTCTATAGAGATAGACCGAATAGAATGCTAGGTCTTTCACAGAAGATGTACATAGAAGAAGTGCTAAAGAGATTTAGCATGGAAAACTTCAAGAGGAGATTGGTACCCTTCAGACATGGCATTCATCTCTCCAAGAAAATGTGTCCCAACACACCTGAGGAGATTAAACGTATGAGCAAGATCCCTTATGCTTCAGTAATAGGGAGCCTCATGTATGCCATGTCATGTACACGACCTGATATAGTCTATGCTATGAGTGTCACGAGTAGATATCAGTCGAATCCAGATGAAGAACACTAGACTTCTATGAAATGTATCCTTAAGTACTTAAGAATAACTAAAGATATGATGTTGGTCTTTGGTAATGGAGAACTCTAAGTCTAGGAATATACAAACTTAGATTTTATGTTCGATATAGATGATCGAAAGTCGACATCTGAAAGTCTATTTGTGTGTAATGGTGGTGCTATCAGTTGAAAGAGTTCCAAGCAGATAATGATAGCAGATTCCACCATGGAAGCAGAGTACATTGCTACGTCAGAAGCTACAAAGGAGGCATTCTGGTACAAGAAATTTATCATAGAGATTGGGGTGATGCCATTAGATGCCATTCCTCTATACTACGATAATAATGATGCCATAGCCCTTGCTAAGGAACTGAGGTCTCATTAAAAATCCAAGCATATCGAGCGGCGATACCACCTTATCCGTGATTATCTTGAGAAAGATTACGTCGAGGTCAAGAGAGTCGACTTTGTAGACAATGTGGTAGACCCACTTATAAAGCTGTTGGGTCAGTAGAAGATCGAAGCCCACCTTAAGAAAATGGGACTTAGATTTGTAGCCAATTGGCTTTAGGTCAAGTGGGAGTTTGTTATATATGTGTGCCCTAGAAGTCAGATTGGCTAACATATATAATACACTTCTAAGGACAAAATTATAATTTTAACTATATATAATAAAATAGATTATTTTCTATTACAGTGTGTATTTCAAAGTATCTGTGATACATTCCTTGAGTTAATGATAATGATAGTTCATATTTTCAAGAGTTAAAAATTTAAGACATAAATTTTCATTATTAACTCATAAAAGCTCAACCATGAGATCATCATGAGGATGGTGATTGATCTAAGAAATGGTGTACGATCGTTTTTTTTGATAGATGAGTCTTGAGTCTACATATATATAAAGGCATCGAATGAGAGTAAGATACTCATTAGAGAATGAGCGACTGAGCGTGACACCTCGAGCAGTCTCATGAGGAATTCTACCTTCTCATCAATGATAGCTCGAAGTGTAGTGTGTGTCTGATTTTTTAATCTAAGTGTATCGATAGTTCACCTTGAGAGTGTTATAGTTTGAACTACAATAACTCTCTATCTCTAGCCATTAAACAATTCTGAGGTATATGTGTTGGCTATAGCATATTCATTGTAGGAATTGAATTACACCAATAGGGATCTATCTACCTCAGTAGATGAGTGAGCCCTATGATGATCATGAGAATCAAGTCCATAGGCCCATGGCCATGGTAGAGTTAAATAATAGAAAGAGTTTCTATTAGAATTTTCATATTGGACTTGAATCGAATGATTAATTCATATGACAAAAATTAAGATTTGACGAGATCACCTTAAACCTAATCTGGTCGGAACTGAAGATTGAGAAACTTAATCACATAGGTAACTGCACCGAGAGGTTTTCCTTCAGTTCTGATGGATTGCCACCATATGCTGCTAGGTGTCACTGATGAATTTAGAAAGTAATTAGAATGATTTGGATGATCGATCATACTAGTTGTCTGAATCAAAAAAATTCTGATCCATCAAAAGATGTTTCGATGATATTGATTATTGGTGTAGAATCTGATTGATGTTGGATTAAGCTAGAGTTGAGGTAGAAGAGGTCACCGTCGATGACTTGCAAAAGAATATCCCATCTGGAGTCGGTAGTGGTGGCTCCAGCAGGATCCTTCGATGATCAAGTCAGCTTTTTTGGCAAACAGAAATGGAGTGCTCAGGCAAGAATTTAGTAGAGTTTTGAAAAAAAGAAGAGAGCTTAGAAGAAACATATCTAGAGAGTCTTTTTTATAGATGGAGCCTATAATAGACTGATAGTAATGGTCATAATCATTCGGTAGCGGCCCGCACGAGGCCACATGGAGTTTGTTACGAAGATAGGTGTCCGTTGCCATGATGTGATTGTTTGTTGAGATTTAATAGTCGAAGTTCAAAGGAAGCAGGCATTGGTTGGTCAAGAGCTTTAACATACATCAATTTTAGAAGAGTTCGGACTCCTAAAGGAAACTTGACTGAAGGAGAAATTCGAAAGGAGTTTGGCTACTGGAGGAATTAGACTGAAGAAGAAGTTCAAAAGGAGTTTGATTGATGAAAAAATTTGACTGAAGGAGAAGTCCAGAAGGAGTTTGGCTCTTGGAGAAATCCGACTGAAGGAGAAATTCAGAAGGAGTTCGCTGCTCCTGTAGGAACTTGATTGAAGGAGAATTTCGGAAGGAGTTTGGCTCCTGAAGAAACTTGACTAAAGAAGAATTTTGAAAGAAGTTTGACTCCTGAAGAAACTTGACTGACGGAGAAGTTCGAAAGAAATTTAACTCTTGGAGGCATTCGATTGAAGGAGAGGTCCGAAAGGAGTTCGGCTGATGAAGAAATCCAGCTGAAAGAGAAGTTCGGAAGGAGTTTGCCTCCTGGAGGCACTTGACTGAAGGAGAAGTTCAGGAGGAGTTTGGCTCCTGTAGGAATCTGACTGAAGGAAAAATTTGAAAGGAGTTCGACTCCTGGAAGAATTCGACTGAAGGAGAAATATGAAAGAAGTTCAGCTCCTAGAGGCATCCGACTGAAGGAGAGGCCCGAAAGAATTTCAGCTCCTGGAGGAACTTGACTGAAGGAGAAATTTAGAAGGAGTTTGGCTTATGAAGAAATTTGACTGAAGGAAAAGTTCGGAAGAAGTTTGGCTGATGGAGAAATTTGACTGAAGGAGAAGTTTGGAAGGAGTTTGGCTCTTGAAGGAATCCGATCGAAGGAGAAATCCGAAAAAAGTTCGGCTCCTGGAGGCATCCGACTGAAGGAGAGATCCAAAAGGAGTTTGGCTCTTGGAGGAAACTTGACTGAAGGAGAATTTCAAAGGAGTTTGGCTCCTGGAGGAACTTAACTGAAGAAGAAGTCTGGAAGGATTTTGGCTCTTGAAAGGAATCCGACTGAAGGAGAAGTCTGGAAGAAGTTTGGCTCCTGGAGGATTGACTGAAGGAGATGTCCAAAAGGAGTTTGGCTCTTGGAGGAATCCGACTGAAGGTGAAGTCCTGAAGAGTTTGGCTCTTGGAGGAATATGACTGAAGGAGAAGTCTAGAATGAGTTTGGCTGATGGTGAAATCTGACTGAAGGAGAAGTCTGGAAGGATTTTGACTCCTGGAGAATTCGACTGAAGGAGAAATTTGGAAGGAGTTCGGCTCCTAGAGGCATCCGATTGAAGAAAAGATTCGAAAGGATTTGACTCCTAGAGGAACTTGATTGAAGGAGAGGTTCGAAGGAGTTCGGTCCTGGAGGAACTTGATGAAGAAAATTTTGGAAGGAGTTCGGCTTCCTAGAGAAACATTAAGACAAATTCAAAGGAAGTTACTTTGCCAAAGAAACTTGAAAGTCTAAAGTAGATATGCAGATATGGATGTTTCGGTCCTATTTGAAACACTGAAGAGGAAATATTCGATCTAAGGAAGATATGAGCTCATATGTTAAAACATGGTCATGAAGAGAAATCCAGAAAGATTTGCTCTAGAGGAATTCGACTAAAGGAAAAGTTTGGAAGGAGTTCAGCTCTTAGAGAAATCTGATTGAAGGAGAAATCTGGATGGAGCTTGGCAGCTGGAGGAGTTCAACCGCTGAAGGAGTTCGGCTACTGAATGAGTTCAGCCACTGGAGGAGATCGGCTGGGGCTCGACTGCTCGAGGAAAAATTTTGGATTGAAGCTCTTCCATGATTATCTATTGCATTAGGCTAAGCATCATATTGGACTTCGACGGAAGCAGAATTTATCCCCAATAATAGTCTCCCTACTCTCGAGTTCAAAATTTGAAGGAAGCGAGTACAAAAAAGACAACTACCGAAGTCCTTTTTCGGGCTCTACATCCATTCAGGTTGAAGCTTGGGGGAGATCTTATCTTCAGCTGAGATTAAAGTTGAAGCTCGAGGAAGATCTTATCTCCTATTGAAGGGTTGAAGCTCGAAGAAGATCTTATCTCTAGTCGAGGTTAAAGAAAATCTTATCTCCTGTTGATGTAGAAGCTCGGGGGAGATCTTATCTCCCGCGAGGTTGAAGGAGATCTTATCTCCTGTTGAAGTTGAAGTTAAAGCTCGGGAGAGATCTTATCTCCAGTCGAGGTTGAAGTTGAAGTTGAAGGAGATCTTATCTCATGTTGACGTAGAAGCTCGAGGAAGATCATATCTCTAGCGGAGGTTGAAGGAGATCTTATCTCCTATTGATTTAGACGTTGGAGCCCAGAGGGGATCTTATCTCCAGTCGAGATTGAAGGAGATCTTATCTCCTATTGATGTTGTAGTTGAAGCTCAAGGAAGATCTTATCTCCTCTTCTCACCTCGTCTAAAATGAACAAGGCTTTTGACTTTGCTCACATTAGGACAAGGTTCTCCTCCTATTCCTAATGGATTGTAGGTGTTAGATATATGTGCCCTAGAAGCCAGAAGTGGCTGATACTTGTAATACACTTCTAGGGGCAAAATTATAATTTTGACTATAATCAATAAAATGGGTTATTTTCTATCACATATATGTATTTAGTGTCTGTGATACATCCTTTGAGTTAATGGTAATGATAATTCATATTTTCAAGAGTTGAAAATTTAAGACATGAATAATCATTATTAACTCATAAAATGCTCCCGACCATAGGATCATCACGAGGATGGTGATTGATCTGGAAGGTTGGTGTACAATCGCTTCTCTTTAGTAGATGAGTCTTGAGTCTATGGTGTGG
The DNA here is from genome assembly GCA_006176705.1 of Cocos nucifera. Classification (NCBI taxonomy): domain Eukaryota; kingdom Viridiplantae; phylum Streptophyta; class Magnoliopsida; order Arecales; family Arecaceae; genus Cocos; species Cocos nucifera. The sequence continues at coordinate 598,477 of QRFJ01001829.1, read as the reverse complement.
AGACATCGGAGCGAGAGTACAGGTACTCGTTAGAGAACGAGAGTATTGAGCGTGACCACCTCGAGTAGTTATTAGGAAGTCTACCTTCTCGTCAATGACTGACTCGATTTGCAGTGGTGTGTCTGGTTCTTTGACCTGAGGTGCATCGGCAGTTCTCCATGAGGGTGTTATAGTTTGACTACACCATAACTCGATCTCCTAGCCATTCAGAACCCTGAGGTGTATGTTGGCTATAGCATGTTCATTGTAGGAATTGGATTGCATCAAGATGGAATCTATCTACCTCGGTGGTAGAAGAGTAGTCCTATAATGATCATAAGAATCAAGTTTGGAAACCCATGGCCATGGCAGAGTGAAATAACAGAAAGAGTTTCTATTTAGGTTTTCACATCGGACTTGAATCGAATGATTACATCATATGACAGAAATTAGGGTTTGACAAGTTCACCTTAATCCTAATCTGATCGAGGCTCAAGATAGAAGAACTTAATCACACAGGTAGTTGCACCAAGAGGTTCGCATTCAGCTCTGATGGGTTGCCACCATATACTGCTAGGTATCATTGGTGGATTTTGGGAGCAATTAGAATGATTTAGATGATCGATCATTCTAGCTGTTCGAATCAGAAGAGTTCTGATCCATCGAAAGGAGTTTCGATGATGTCGATGACAGAGATCATGACATATCTCATTACCATATAGAACTGAGCCTAACTCGATCACATAAATAAGGGTTTGAATCTGGTGATCTTTAATTGAATTGTTCCAATTCAATTGATCTAAATGAGATTCAATTAGGTTCAAGGAAATCATGCTAGCACTTGATTGAACCTAACGTTCTTCTTTTACTATCATAAATAGTTATCCTGACTGAGCCAAAGGAGTTTGTGCTCGATCAGAGGCCTTCACTTGGTCTGACTAGAGCCTGTCCAGGTCAGAAAAGGGTTGTCTTATTTTGTAAGATAATACCTGCCATCTTTGGTCACCTACCATTTCTCGTCTTTTGACTTTGGTCAAAAGTTGACCTTTAACTGGTCAAATGTTGACCATTGACACTTTGACTTCTATCCATTTGTCACGCACCTATTGGAGAGCTGGTGGGGCTTGTCCCCCTGCCAGAAACTAGCAAGGAGGAGGGCACATGCCATAATTTATGCTCGATCAGAGGTCTTTACTTGGTCCGACTGGAGTCTGTCCAGGTCAGAAAAAGGGTTGTCTTATTTTGTAAGATAATACCTACCATTTTTTGTCACCTGCCATTTCTCGTCTTTTGACTTTGGTCAAAAGTTGACCTTTGACTGATCAAATATTGACCATTGATACTTTGACTTTTGTCCATGTGTCATGCACCTATTGGAGAGTTGGTGGGGCTTGTCCCCCTGCCAGAAGCTGGCAAGGAGGAGGGCGCATGCCATGCCCAGGAGTCCCTGTTGGACAAGGACACCATCTCCTTATTGGATTCTGATTAGACTCCTCCTAAGAACCAACTTTGAGTAGTCTTAGGTGCCATCTAAGGATGAATCCAAGGGGCTCTATTCTCACCAATCAGATTTAGATCTGATTTCACAAAGAGTTGTGATTGGTTGGGATGAAGAGGAGTTGGATCACGCATAGTCTATAAATACGACCCTGCGCCCAACTCAAAGAGGAGAACAATTCTCTATGCGCCAAGGCTGCCCCTCTCTTCCTCCTCCATGCCAAGTTCATCATCTCCCTCTCCTCTCCATGCCCAAAGAAGTTCGGGATCTCAGTTGGTGCAATCTAGGAGAGAGAAAGGTGATAGAAAGCTAGAAGGCTGTGCTGCTGCAAAGGACAACCGCTGATCTTCGAAAGCTATTTTGAAGATCCTCCAAATCAGATTCAGATCTAATTTTTGGAGATGTGATAGAGAAGAAGAGGATCTTCAAATCCAGTCTGAGTGAATATCGATGGAGGCCAAGCACTTGCATGGGTAGATTCAGAACCTTTTGCTGCTTACAAGATCATCAACGGGTAATAGGATTATCCTACATCAAGGTAAATTAAATCTGATTTAATTTATCTATATTTTATTTTAATTATTAGAATAATAAAAACTAGATCTGAAATATTTTAGATCTGATTCAGATCAAAGAGAAAAATTTTTAAAATATATCTCTTGATTCGATCAGATCTGAACGAACCTGGTCTGAAAAATCAGAATTTTCCTTCAGTAGGGGCACATAAGGGCCGTTATTAGGATCTCTTCCCTCATCTTATCTAAAATGAACGAGGTCTTCGACTTTGTTCACATTAAGATAAGGTTCTCCTCCTATTCCTAATGGATTGTAGGGACACATAAGGGTCATTGTCAGGGCCTCTCCCCTTATCTTGTCTAAAATGAACGAGGCCTTCAACTTTGCTCGCGTTAGGATGAGGTTCTCCTCCTATTCCTAATGGGCTGTAGGGGTATATATGGGCCATTGTTAGGGCCTCTTCCCCCATCTCATCTAAAATGAATGAGTTCTTCGACTTTGGTCACGTTAGGATGAGATTCTCCTCCTGTTCCTAATGGGCTGTAGGGGCACATAAGGGCCATTATCTGGGCCTCTTCCCTCATCTTATCTAAAATAAATGAGGTCTTCGACTTGCTCATGTTAAAATGAGATTCTTCTCCTATTCCTATCATGGCCACTATTGATTGCTTCTTCCCAGCAGTACATTCTCAGATTCTCTAAGTTTCAAGGTCGTGGGAGCGTTGTTCCTCTGATCTCCTTCAGTCGATAAGTTTTGGGCCGAACGACCTCCTCTACTTCATACGGGCCTTTCCAATTTGGGGCAAGCTTCTCCTGGCTCTAAGGCTGAGAGATGGCAGCTCACCGAAGTACTAAGCCCCCTAGAGATAGTGTTGATGATGCCGAGAGGGAGCCGATCTTCTTGTTGTTCCTTCCTCATTGGTGGTTCTAGCTGTGGTAGCACCCTTGACTGATCTTCTCTTGCTTTAGGCTGGCATCTATGGAGCATTAAGGGGGACGTAGTTGTGAAACCTTCTAGGGGAGACTTCTTTGCATCCTTTCATTAGGGCTTCTTTGATGACGAGCTCAAGGAGTTCGGGCTCACTCACGCTCGGAGGGAGTCTAGAAGCACAGCCAAACTTCATTTGACCTTCTACCAGCGATGCTGAAGAATTTCATTCAGCCCTTCCTAAATTTATCAGGGAATCCAAACCTCGGCACGGACGTCGGCTACTGATGAAGTGAGCTATAAATTGATGGCTCATCAGATCAAAGGAGAAGATCGTACCCAATTTCAATATCCAGTACTAGTTTCTTGCTGCTCCCTTCAAGATAGATGAAAATGCTCGACATAAGATGGCATCTGATGCACCATGGAGCAGCATCATAGTCTAGAAGACCTTCAGGTGATCGATCAGATTAGAGGTTCCATCATTGCTTTCAAATCTGGGGAAGCTCGAAGTTTGATGGAATGGGCTCTTGCATAACTTGGAAAGAGAAAGAGGGATCGATGCAGACATCGTCATGGTGAGTCAGAGCGACGTGGCTGAGCTCCTTAATCTATCGATCCATCTCCCATAGTTTCTGATCGAGGACGTCATCTCGATCGCAGACCTTCGAAGCTTCCGACTGTAGATGGGGAAGGTTTCTTCCAGAGAAGAATCACGATCCGAACAAGGATCCTCTACTCTCTATTTTCTCTTCCCAAGGATGATGGATATGCTAGCCCAAGTGCTCTTCCTTAGGGCCGATTTCTGACATCCTGACGGTGGGTTTTTTGATGGAATTATCATCAGAGACTGCCGCATGGCCTGCACCATCTTGGTGAGGCCCTGAACCTGCTACATTAGCAGGTTGAACTGCTCTGAATCTACCATGGCCGTCGGTGGAGGAGGAGGTTGAAGTGCCGATGATGGAGCAGGGACAGACGAATCTAGCCCAAATCTGATGGTAGAAGTGGTAGATCTTCGGATAGTCACCCTCTTTAGAGGCATTTCTTGGGATTAAGGGAGAGGATGAAGATGGACCTTGGAGAAGAAGATCCAAAGGGTCGACTGAGCACTCCTTTAAGAATAAGGATACCTCAAAAATAGAGGGCCCTTCCTCTAGCGCCAATTCTATTGGTACAAAATTTGGTTGATGCCGGATCGAGCTGGAGTTGAGGAAGAAGAGGTCACCATCAGTGACCTGCAAAATAAAGTCTCATTTGGAGTCAGTGGTAGTAGCTCTGGCAGAACCCTTCGACGATCAAGTCAGCTCTTCTAGCCAACAGAAATGGAGTGCTCAGGTAAGAATTCAGTAAAGTTTTGGAAAAAAAAAGAGAGCTTAGAGAAAATATATCTAGAGGATCTCTTTTATAGATGGAGCTTATAGCAGACTAATAGTGACGGTCGTAACCATCTGGTAGTGGGCCGCTCAGAGCCAAGTGGAGTTTGTTACGAAGATAGGTGTCCGTTGCGATGGTGTGGTCGTTCGTTGAGATTTAATAGTCAAAGTTTGGAGGAAGCAGGCATTGGTTGGTGAAGAGCTTTAACATACATCAATTTTAGAGAAGTCCGGACTCCTAAAAGGAACTTGACTAAAGGAGAAATTCGAAAGGAGTTCGGCTCCTGGAGGAATTCGACTAAAGAAGAAGTTCGAAAGAAGTTTAACTGATGGAGAAATCCAGCTGAAGAAGAAGTTTAGAAGGAGTTCGGCTCCTAGAGTAATCCGACTAAAAAAAAATCCGAAAGGAGTTCGGCTCCTGTAGGAACTTGACTGAAGGAGAGGTTTGAAAGGAGTTTGGCTCCTGAAGGAACTTGACTGAAGGAGAATTCTAAGAGGAGTTTGGCTTCTGAAGGATCTTGACTGAAGGAGAATTCTGGGAGGAATTCGGCTCCTGAAGGAACTTGACTAAAGAAGAAGTTCGAAAAGAGTTTGGCTTATGGAGAAATTCGACTGAAGGAGAAGTCTGGAAGGAGTTCGGCTCCTGGAGGCACTTGACTGAAGGAGAAATTTGGAAGGAGTTTGGCTCCTGGAGGAATCCGACTGAAGAAAAAAATTGGAAGGAATTTGGCTCTTGGAGGCATCCGACTGAAGGAGTGGTCCGAAAGGAGTTTGGCTCCTGGAGGAACTTGGCTGAAGAAGAAATTCGAAAGGAGTTTGGCTCCTGGAGGAATTTGACTGAAGGAGAATTTTGAAAGGAGTTTAGCTCCTGGAGAAATTCAACTGAAGGAGAAATCTGGAAGGAGTTCAGCTCCTGAAGGAATTCGACTGTAGGAGAAATCCAGATGGAGCTTGGCCATTAGAGGAGTTCAGTAGTTGAAGGAGTTTAGCTACTGAATGAGTTCGGTCACTGAAGGAGATCGACTGGGGTTCGACTGCAGGAGGAAGAATTCTGGATTGAAGCTCTTTCATGATTATTAGTTGCATTTGGCTAAGCATCAGATTGGACTTCGACAGGAGCAGGATTTATCCCCAATAATAATCCCCCCACTCTCGGGTTCGAAATTCAAAGGAAGGAAGTACCAAAAAGGTGACTGCCGAAGTTCTTTTTCGGGCTCTACATCCGTTCAGGTTGAAGCTCGGGGGAGATCTTATCTCCAGCCAAGGTTGAAGTTGAAGCTCGAGGGAGATCTTATCTCCTGTTGAAGGGTTGGAGCTACCGAGATATCTTATCTCCAACCAAGGTTAAAGGAAATCTTATCTCCTGTTGACGTAGAAGCTCGAGGGAGATCTTATCTCCAGCCGAGGTTGAAGGAGATCTTATCTCCTGTTGAAGTTAAAGTTGAAGCTCGGAGAAGATTTTATCTCTAGCCGAGGTTGAAGTTGAAGTTGAAGGAGATCTTATCTCCTGTTGACGTAGAAGCTCGGGGGAGATTGTATCTCTAGCCGAGGTTGAACGAGATCTTATCTCCTATTGATTTAGACATTGGAGCTTGGAGGAGATCTTATCTCTAGGCGAGGTTGAAGGAGATCTTATCTCCTGTTGATGTTGTAGTTGAAGCTCAGGGGAGATCTTATCTCCTCTTCTCACCTCGTCTAAAATGAACAAGGCTTTCAACTTTGCTCATGTTAGGACGAGGTTCTCCTCCTATTATAGGAGCACATAAGGGCCGTTGTCAGGGCCTCTCCCCCCATTTCATCTAAAATGAACTAGGAGGGAGAGGCCCTAACAACGGCCCTTATGTGCCCCTACAACAGGAGGAGAATCTCGTCCTAATGTGAGCAAAGTCGAAAGCCTTGTTTATTTTAGACGAGGTGAGAAGAGGAGATAAGATCTCCCTCAAGCTTCAACTATAATGTCAACAGAAGATAAGATCTCCTTCAACCTCAGCTGGAGATAAGATCTCCCCCGAGCTCCAACGTCTACATCAGTAGGAGATAAGATCTCCTTCAACCTCGGCTGGAGATAAGATATCCTCCGAGCTTCTACGTCAATAGGAGATAAGATCTCCTTCAACTTCAACTTCAACCTCGACTGGAGATAAGATCTCCCTCGAGCTTCAACTTCAATAGGAGATAAGATCTCTTTCAACCTCAGATGGAGATAAGATCTCCTCCACGCTTCTATATCAATAGGAGATAAGATCTCCTTCAACCTCGGCTTGAGATAAGATCTCCCCCGAGCTCCAATCCTTCAACAGGAGATAAGATCTCCCTCGAGCTTCAACTTCAACCTTGGCTGGAGATAAGATCTTCCTCGAGCTTCAACTTGAATGGATGTCAAGCCCAGAGAAGAACTTTGGCAGTCGCCTTTTTCATACTTTCTTTCTTCGAATTTTGAACTCCAAAGTGGGGGGACTATTATTGGGGATAAATCCTGCTCCCATCAAAGTCCAGTCTTATGAATAGCCTAATGCAACCGGTAATCACAGAAGGCTTCAATCCAAAATCCTTCCTCCAGCGGTCGAACCTCAGCTGATCTCCTCCAACAGTCGAACTTATTCAGTAGCCGAACTCCTTCAGCGGCTGAACTCCTCTAGTGGCCCCAATTGAGCGGCCGAGCCCCAGCCAAACTCTCCAAATTTCTCCTCCTTCAGTCGGATTCCTTTAGGAGCCGAACTCCTTTCGAACTTCTCCTTCAGTCAAGTTCTTCCAGGAGCTGAACTCCTTCCGAAATTCTTCTTCGATCAAGTTCCTCCAAGAGCTAAACTCCTTTCAGACCTCTCCTTCAGTCGGATGCCTGTAGGAGTCAAACTCCTTCCGAATTTCTCTTTCAGTCGGATTCCTCTAAGAGCCGAACTCTTTCCAAATTTTTTCTTCAGTTGGATTCTTTCAGGAGCCAAACTCCTTCCAAATTTTTTCTTTAGTCAAGTGCCTCCAGGAGCCAAACTCCATCTGGACTTCTCCTTTAGTTAGATTTTTTCATGAGCCAAACTTCTTCCGGACCTCTCCATCAGTTGGATGCCTCTAGGAGCTGAACTTCTTTTAAATTTCTCCTTAAGTCAAGTTCCTTAAAAAGCCAAACTCCTTCCAAAATTCTCCTTCAGTTAAGTTCCTCCAAGAGCCGAACTCCTTTCAGACGTCTCCTTCAGTCAAGTTCCTATAGGAGCCGAACTCCTTCTGAATTTCTCCTTCAGTTGGATTCCTCCAGGACCCGAACTCCTTCTGGACTTCTCCTTCAGTCGAATTTCTCCATCAGCCAAACTCCTTCCAGACTTCTCCTTCAGTCAGATTTCTCCAAGAGCTTAACTCCTTCCAGATTTCTCCTTCAGTCAAGTTTCTTTTAGGAGTCCAGATTTCTCTGGAATTGATGTATGTTAAAGCTCTTCACCAACCAACACCTGCTTCCACCGAACTTCGACTATTAAATCTCAACGAATGACCACATCATGGCAACAGACACCTATCTTCATAACAAACTCCACGTGGCCCCGAGCGGCCCACTATCGGATGGTTATGGCCGTCACTATTAGTCTGCTACAGGCTCCATCTATATAAGGAATCCTCCAGAAGAGCTGACTTGATCATCAGAGGATCCTGCCTGAGCCACCACCACCGACTTCGGATGAAACTTTATTTTGTAGGTCACCGACGGTGACCTCTTCTTCCTCAACTCCAGCTCGATCCGACATCAACCAGATTCTGCACCAATAAAATTAGCATCCTACAAGAGCCGAACTCCTTCCAGATCTCTCTTTCAGATGGATGCCTATAGGGGCCGAGCTCCATCCGAGTTTCTTCTTCAGTCGGATTCCTCCAGGAGCCGAACTCCTTCCAAATTTCTCCTTTAGTCAGATTTCTTCAGGAGCCAAACTCCTTCCAGACCTTTCCTTCAGTCAAGTTCCTTTAGGAGCCGAACTTTTTCCAAATTTTTCCTTCAGTCAGATTCCTATAGGAGCCGAACTCCTTCCAGACATCTCCTTCAGTCGGATTCCTATAGGAGCCAAACTCATTCCGGACTTCTCCTTCAGTCGGATGCCTAGAGGAGCCGAACTCCTTCTGAACTTCTCCTTCAGTCAAGTTCCTCTAAGAGCCAAACTTCCTTTGGACCTCTTCTTCAGTCGGATTCCTACAGGAGCCAAACTCCTTCTGAATTTCTCCTTCAGTCAGATGCCTTCAGGAGCCAAACTCCTTTCGAACCTCTTCTTTAGTCGGATTCCTACAAGAGCCGAACTCCTTTCGGATCTCTCCTTCAGATGGATGCCTATAGGAGCCGAACTCTTTTTGGACTTCTCCTTCATTCGGATTCCTACAGTAGCCAAACTCCTTCCAGAATTCTCCTTCAGTCGGATGCCTAGAGGTGCTGAACTTCTTTCGAACTTATCCTTCAGTCGGATTCCTCCAAGAGCTGAACTCCATCTGGATCTCTTCTTTAGTCGGACACCTCCAAGGGTCGAACTCCTTCTGAACTTCTTCTTCAGTTGGATTCCTCCAGGAGCCAAACTCCTTTCAGACCTCTCCTTCAGTCAGATTCCTACAAGAGCCAAACTTCTTTCGGACTTCTTCTGTCGGATGCCTAGAAGAGCCAAACTCCTTCCAAATTTCTTCTTCAATCAAAGTTTCCTTTAGGAGTCCAAACTTCTCTAAAATTGATGTATGTCAAAGCTCTTCACCAACCAATGCCTGCTTTCTTCAAACTTTGACTATTAAATCTCAACGAACGGCCACATCATGGCAACGAATACCTCTCTCCATAACAAACTCCATGTGGTTTCGAGCGGCCCACTATCGAACGATTATGGCCGTCACTATCAGTTTGCTATAGGCTCCATCTATAAAAGAGATCCTTCAGATATATTTTTTCTAAGCTCTTTTCTCCTTCTCAAAATGCTGTTGGATTCTTGCTTAAGCACTCCATTTTTGTTGGCTAGAAGAGTTGAATTGATCATCGGAGGGTCCTACCGGAGCCACCACAACTGACTCTGGATGAAATTTTATTTTGCAGATCACCAGCGACGACCTCTTCTTCCTCAACTTTAGCTCGATATGACATCAACCAAATTCTATACCGATAGAATTGGCACTAGAAGGAGGGCTCTCTATTTTTGAGGTATTCTTATTCTTAAAGGAGTGCTCAGCCGATCCTTTGGATCTTCTTCTCTAAGGTTCATCCCCATCCTCTTCCTCAATCCCAAGAAATACCTCCAAAGAACGTGACTATCCAGAGATCTACCGCTTCTGCCATCAGATCTGGGCCAGATCCATCTGTTTCTGCTCCATCACCGGCACTTCAACCTCCTCCTCTACTGATGGCCATGGTAGATCCAAAGTAGTTCAACCTACTGATGCAGTAGGTTCAAGGCCACTTTGAGTTGGTGCAGGCCATACATCAATAGGCTCCTCCATCGATTCGACTAGAACAAGCTTCTCCAGAGTCCCATGGTCTGATCTCGGGATGACTGACTTGGGCTACCCGACCTCTAATCTCTAAAAAGGGGTAGCAGAGGATGGAGGACCTTTGCTCGGACCATGGCTCAACCCAAGGGGAGGCTTCACACTCGCTCGGCCAGAAAATTATGGAGATCAACGACCATGAAGATTTTCTTGATCAAAAGCTCCAGAAAATGAGTCGATAAGTTGAAGAACTCCATCACACTCCCTCCACCCATATTTGGGAGTTACGATGGGACCATCGATCTGATCGACCATCTATAGGTCTTTCGGATGATGATGCTGCTCCATGGTGCACCAGATGCCATTTTGTGCTAGGCTTTCCCATCCACCCTCAAGAGAGCCACCAAGAATTGGTACTCAGCCTTTAAGCCGAGTACCATCTTTTTCTTTGATCAAATGAGCCATCAATTTATGGCTCATTTCATTAGCAGCCGACGTCCCCACCGAGGTTCGAATTCTTTGATGAACATCAAGCAGAAGGAGGGAGAATCCATCTGAGCTTATGTCACTTGATTTAATGCTGCTGCATTGGAGGTCCAAAATCTGGATCAGTTGGTTGTAATGGCTACACTTAAGGGCAGCCTTCAGAAGAATGATTTGCTATTCTTCCTAAAAAAAAAAGTACTCCAGGGACTTTGCCGATATGTTGGCTCGGGCTGAAGATTGTGCTCGAGCTGAAGAGGCCTTCAAGGCCAAGGACAACGAAGCCATTGGAGAGTGGTGAATCGACAAGCTGGGCCGACCCGTTGTGGAAGGTCGAGTGAAGTTTGGCCTCGCTTTCGAACTCCCTTTGAGCGCAAGCAAGCCCGGACTCCTCCTTGAGCTTGGAGGCAGGGAAGCCCTGATAGAAGGGTGTGGTAGGGTTCTCTCCTCTAAAAATTTTATAACTACTTCTTTCTCAATGCTCCAAAAACTCAAGTACTGATGAAAATCAGGAAGTAACTACCGAGATCGAAAAGGATGCATACTCACTCCGACAAGTGCAATCCTAGTAAGTTCTGTCTTTATCATCATGACCATGGTCATGATACTGAAGAGTGTATTCAGCTCCAAGATGAGATCAAGAAGCTCATCAGGTGAGGTAGACTCGGTTGATTCCTGTTGTGTCAGCCTGAAGGAAGGGAAGATCAGCTAAGGGCACTGCCGTAGTCTGAACCACCATGGAGGAAGGAACAATAAGAAGATCGACCGTCTCTCAACATCACCAACACTATCTCTGGGAGACTTCGATGGGAAGAGGCCAACAGATCTGAGGGACCAGTGAAGAGGTGGCGAACTGAAGAGCCCATTGCTTTCACTGAAGAGGATGCTCGAGGAGTCCAATTCCTGCACAATGATGTGGTTGTAATCTCTTTAAACATTATCGACTATGATGTACGCCACATTTTGGTAGATAATAGAAGCTTGACCGACGTATTATTCTATGATGCTTTCTCAAAAATGTTCTTACTCAATAATCACTTGGGACCTGTAAACTCTCCGTTGGTAGGCTTTACTAGCGATGCCATGCCAGTTGAGGGCATAATAACTTTGACTATGACTGCAGGGCAATGCCTGAAGCTGGTTAAGGCACATGTCGATTTTTCAGTCGTAAAGGCTCTGTCTTTCTATAATGCTATTCTCGGCCTACCTCGGTGAAGTTTCCAACGAGCTGTAGAATTGGAGAGATCAAGGGAGACCAGGTATTAGTGAGACACTGTTATTTCATTGCCCAGCAGAAAAATGTCTAGCCCGACCTTTGTCCTATCGAGGGGCTAGATACCCTTGATGACCTCACCGAGGAGCGGGGCGAACCTATGGAGGACATCATATCTATGACCTTAAATGATATTAATGTAGAGCACACTATACAGATCGGCTCCAACTTGGGGGATGAGGTTCGGGAGCAACTCGTCACCTTCCTCAGGAAGAATGTGGACGTCTTTGCCTGAGCCCCAGTGGATATGCCAGAAATTGATGTCGAGATCATGGAACATCGATTGATCATTGATCCTAAGTATCGATCGATAAAAGAGAAGATATGCAACCATGCCTCAGAGAGGCAGAAAGCAATCACAGAAGAAGTAGGCAAGCTCCTCAAAGTTGGATTCATCTGGAAAGTTAACTATCCGACCTGGGTCTCAAACGTGGTCCTCATCAAAAAGGCAAACAACAAGTTGAGGATGTATATAGACTTCAAAAAGTTGAACAAAGCCTGCCCAAAGGATAGCTACCCTCTTCCCAAAATTGATCAACTGATAGACGCAACCTCGAGCGATGAGCTCCTCACCTTCATGGATGCCTTCTCCAGCTATAACCAAATACGGATGGCACCGAAGGATGAGGAGAAAATTGATTTTGTTACCGACCATGGTCTTTATTGTTATAGGGTTCTATCCTTTGGGCTCAAGAATGTAGGGGCAATGTACCAACGCCTGATCAACAAGATCTTCAAGAAGCAGATCGGCCATAATATGGAGGTGTATGTAGATGACATGCTCGTCAAAAGCCGAGCTTCTATAAACCACCTCGCTGACCTCGAAGAGACCTTCAGTGCACTCAAAAAGCACAAGATGAAGCTGAACCCGATCAAGTGCACCTTTGGTATGACCTCAAGGAAGTTTCTAGGGTATATGGTGTCAAGGCACAGGATTGAAGTAAATCTAGAGAAAATTTGAGCTTTTCGGAAGATGACTGCTCCAAGAACAATCTAAGAAGTTCAGCGCCCGACTAAAAAAGTGGCATTCCTAAATCGCTTCGTCTCAAGATCGGTCGAGTGATACATGCCCTTCTTCCAAATTCTTAGGAAATCAAAGAACTTTTGCTGGATGATGGACTGTCAATGGGTATTTGAGGAGCTCAAAAACTACCTCGGCTCACCCCCATTGCTGGCAAAGCCCAAAACTGAAGAAGAGTTATTCTTGTACCTAGCAGTCTCTCCAGCGGCCTTGGTAGCAGTCCTGGTCAAGGAGGAAGCAAAGATGCAGTGATCAATCTACTACATAAGTCAGGTCCTAAGGGATGCAGAGATTAGGTACTCTAAGCTAGAGAAATTGACCTACTCTCTTCTAATCACTGTCTGGAGACTCCGACCTTACTTTTAGGGGCACACCATAACGGTCCTCATGGATCAACCAATAAAAACAGTTCTTCATGGAATGGATGCTTCTGAAAGAGTCGCAAAATGGGGATCGAGCTCATGGAGTTCGACATGAATTATCGACCCCAACCATCGATCAAAGCTCAGATATTGATAGATTTTATAGTAGAATGTACAATTTTAGATGAGTCAAGCTTGAACAGAATGAGATCAATGCTCTATTATCGCAATCGAGCCTCCCTGAAGAGAGTGCCAACCTTTTCGAAGATTTTTGGGCCCTGTATATGGATGGTTCGTCCAACTCAATTGGAGCAGATGTGGGGTTAGTCTTAGTGAGCCCGGAGGGAGTCATCATCGAGTACGCGTTATGCTTCAAATTTTCTACAACTAATAATAAGGCCGAATATGAAGCACTGATCGTCGGATTAGAAAAAGCAAGAGAGTTAAAAGTAGATCGGCCTCAAGTCTATAGTGATTCTCAATTAATGGTAGGCCAAGTTAGTGGCAACTATGAAGCACGGAAGAAAAGTATGATGAAATACCTTGAGAAACTAAAGGATTTGACTCTGGCCTTCAACAGTTTTGGCATTCGATAGATTTTGAGGGCAGAAAATATAAGAGCCGACCTTCTCTCTAAGTTGGCCACTTCAGCCCCAGCCGAACTACCCAAAGAAGTATTTTTCGAAACTCTAAAATGTCGAACTCCTTCTAGACTTCTTTTTTAGTCGAATTTCTCCATCAACTGAACTCCTTCTAGACCTCTCCTTCAGTCGGATGCCTCCAAGAACCGAACTCCTTTCAAACTTCTTCTTCAATCAAGTTTCTTCAGGAGCCAAACTCCTTCCAAAATTCTCCTTTAGTCAAGTTCCTCCAGGAGCCAAACTCCTCCCGAAATTCTTCTTCAGTCAAGTTCCTTCATGAACCAAACTTCTTCCAGACCTCTCCTTCAGTCAAGTTCCTATAGGAGCCGAACTCCTTCCGAATTTCTCCTTCAATCGGATTTCTCTAGAAGCCAAACTCCTTCCGAACTTCTCCTTCAGTCAAATTTCTCTATCAACCAAACTCCTTCTGAACTTCTCCTTCAGTCGGATTCCTCCAGGAGCCAAACTTCTTCTAGATTTTTTCTTCAGTCAAGTTTTCTTTAGGAGTTCAGACTCTTCTGGAATTGATGTATGTTAAAGCTCTTCATCAACCAATGCCTGCTTCCTTCGAACTTTGACTATTAAATCTCAATGAACGACCACATCATGGCAACAGACACCTATCTTTACAACAAACTCCACGTGGCCTTGAGCAGTCCACTACCGGATGGTTACGGCCGTCACTATCAGTCTGCTACAGGCTCCGTCTATAAAAGGGATCATCCAGATATATTTTCTCTAAGCTCTCTTCTCCTTCTCAAAACTCTGCTAAATTCTTGCCTGAGCACTCCATTTTTGTTGGCCAGAAGAGCTGACTTGATCGTTGGAGGATCCTATCTGAGCCACCACCAGCGACTTCAAATGAAACTTTATTTTATAGATCACCGACGGTGACCTTTTCTTCCTCAACTTTAGCTCGATCCGGCATCAACTAGATTCTACACCAACATCGATGATAGAGATCGCGACATATCCCATTACCATACGAAATTGAACCTAGCTTGATCGCACAAATAAGGATTTCGATCTGGATATCATCAATTAAATTAATCCAGTTCAATTGATTTGAATAAGATTCAATTAGGTTCAAGAAAATCATGCTAGCATGTGATTGAGCCTAATGTTCTCCTTTAACAATCATTAAAGCTTGTGTCAACTGAGCCAAATGTATTTGAGCTCACTCAAGAACCTTTACTTAGTTTGACTAGAGCTTGTCCAGGTCAGAAAAGAATTATCTTAATTTATTAGATAAATTTAAGACAACACATGCCATTTTTCATCATCTGCTAAATCTTGTCTTTGGACATTGGTCAAATGTTGATAGTGGACACTTAGACATCTGCCCATGTGTCATGCATCTATAGAAGAGAACCTAGAGACTTGTCCCCCAACTAAAAAGCAGACAGGCAAGGGGTGCATGCCTAGGGAGGCGTGTGCCCCATGATGATAGAAGATGGAGTCCCATATAGATGGGACTCCAGTTGCTTCAGGGAATCAAACTAGGTGGTGCCAAGAAGACTTATTTGATCCAGTCTTGGCACCACCTAAGGAAAGTTTTGATGGACTCTAATCTAGTTGGATTAGATGATGTCATCCCACCAATCAGATTTAGATCTGATTGCATAAAGGGTCGTAATTGGATAGGATGATGTGGCACTGCATGGCACAACAGGATCTATATAAATCCTGTCTACATCTAGAATTCAAGGATTCTACCTTTAGCCCATGCCACATAGCCCCTCTTCCTCCTTCTCCATGCCACCCTCTGGTCCTCTCTCTCCTCTTCATGCCGAATGGACTTTGGGCATAAAGAAGGTGCGATCCAAGCAAGTGAAAGGCGCCAGGAAAGGAAGAAGGCAGCACTACAGCAAGAGACAACGGCTGTTCTTCAAAAGTTATTTTGAAGATCTTCAAGATCAGATCTAGATCTAATTTTTGAAGGATTGATAGAGAAGAAGAATATCTTTAGATCCTACCTGAGTGGATATCGGTAGAGGCCAGGCACTTGCCTGGCTACATTTAGAACCTCATGCAAGCATCAAGATCATCACAGGATAATTGGATTATCCAAAATAAAGGTATAATTAAATTAATTTTAATTTTAATTTTAATTTTTATTATTAGATCAATAAGATTAGATCTAAGAAGTCTCAGATCTGATTAAAATCTTAGAGAAAAATATTTAAAATATCCCTTTTGATCCAATCAGATCTGAACAAATCTGACCCAAAAAATAGATTTTTCTCTTCAATACTACTAGGTGTCACTGATAGATTTTGGGATCAATTAGAATTATCTTGATGATCGACGATTCTAATTGGATGAATCAGAAGAATTCTTATCCATCGAAAGATGTTTCAATAATGTCATTGATGGAGATCATGACATGTCCTATTTCCATATAGAACTAAACCTAACTGGATCACACGAACAAGGGTTTGGGTCTAAAAGTTATCAATTTAGCTAACCTAGTTTGATTGATTTGGATTAGATTCAATTAGGTTCAAGAAAATCATGCTAGTACATGATTGAACCTAATATTCTCCATATATTATCTTTCTAATTTATCTCAACTGAGCTAAATTGGATTTGGCTTATCCAAGAGCCTTGTATGACTGTATCCTAGTTTGACTGAAACTTGTTTAGGTTAGAAAAGTCTTGTCCTAACCTGATTTAGGCTTGTCCTAATCCATCAGATGGAAACAAGATAAGACCTGCTAATTTCTGAAACTATTTGGATAAGGCTTATCCAGAAACTCTGTAGAAATTTATCTTGATCTAATTGGATCTTGTTCTGGCCTGATCAAGGCTTATCCTAAATCCCATAAGATAGGAGCAAGTCAAGGGTTGTCTTTGCCAGATTAGAGCTTGTCCTAAAATTATGAGATGAAATTTGGACAAGCCCATCTTCCAAAAATTCTAGATGGATTTTTCTTGATCTGATTGGACCGAGTCCTGGTCTAATCAAGGCTTGTTCTAACTTGATTAGGACTTGACATAAATCCATTGGATGGAACTTGAAAAGATTTTGTCTTAATCCCATAAGATGAGAACAGGATAAAGGTCAAATACTGACCCGAATATAGGAATTAAAGGATAAGAGGCATGCGCCCCTAGAGATTTCCTAGGGATGTGTGCCCCTAGATGTTTACATGAAAAATAAGGGGCACACTCCCCCTTTGGTCGTGCACCCCATATGGATAGGGTGGTGGTGTCCCATTCAAATCCCATTTGAATGGGTTAAACATACTTGATGATATCAAATATCTAGGAGATAAGTTACTTATGCCATCCAAACTTTATCTTTCCATCTCCATGCCAACATTTTCTGAATTTTGTATGAAAAAATTAGAAGAATTAAAGGGTGGGGCATGGAGATTAGTTAAGGAGTCCTTTTGCATGTTAAACTTTGACCTGTTCAAAGTTATATACAAAGGGACTCTTAACTACGTCTATAAATAGGGCCCTATGCAAGCTATTATATATAACAATTTCTCTATGGCAAAGTCCTGCCAAAATATTCATCTCCATACCTCCCACATCTGATTCTTTTCCTCTTCTCCATGCCCAAGATTTGGGCAAAACCTGCGAGCAAAGATTAAGTTACATCGATGCGAAGATCAGTGAGAGAGACAATGTTCATGAGATGAATGCACAGCCTTCGGAGTTCGTTTTGAAGGCTCTATGGAAAGACATCAGATCTGATCTTTGAAGATCAGATCTAAAAGAAGGAGACTTTTAGATCTGACCTGAGTGGATATCGATAGAGGCCAGATGCATATGCAGCTCAATCAGAACCTCGGATCAGTCATCAGATCATCATAACGGATAAACAGTTTATCCAATCAGGTGATAACTATTATCACTATTTTTATTTTTATTTTACTTTTAATTTTAGATCAATCTAATTAGATTTAAGAACTCTCAGATTTGATGGGATCATAGAAAATTTTTAAAATTATTTTGCTATAAATCTGATCCGATCAGATGCATCCTACGATAGGAAAACCTTTTTTTTTTTCCTTCAGCTACCCCTAGAATTATTTCTCAAGATCTAGTGCATACACATTTGGATCCTTTTAGAGTGGATAATTTTAATGTAGATGGATATACTAAAAATAAAAATATATTATTAGAGCCATCTAATTTTAGTACTACTACTCATGGGGTTGAGAAATACGAAATAATATCTGCTCTAATAGCTTTCCTTCTAGAATCACCACATTCTCCAGAACTAAATCCTCCCTTGGTCACACCTAAGTACGTATGTTTAGAATTGAGTGATACCCTTTTGGTACCCATTACATCAGACTTAATCGTTATCCTAACAACAAAATTCATAAGCATACTAGAAGAATAAATAGAAAAAAATATTAATAAACAAGAGTCTATAAATGGGTTCATAAATTATTTTCTCAAAATTAAGAAAATAAAAATGACTAAAAATAGGGTCATGAGTTACTTTCTAAAGATTGATTAGAAAATATTAAAATTTATAAATAATGAAATTGTAAGCCATTTTTTTGAGATTGGCAATCTAAAATTATTGAAATTTATTAATCCAATTTTTGATATAGAATAGGAAGAATGGCTTGGTCTGGCTGAAGACCTTAAACTTAGCGCTTGTTGGGAGGAAATCCATCATTTATTTTCTTTCTTCCTTTCAAATTTCTATTTTTTTTATTTTCTCTTGTAGGACACTAATAAAGATGATTAGCCCAAGTTGGGGAGAATCACATCATCAAAAATATCCTATATGAACTTAATGAAGCATAATAAAGGACCTGCAAATAACAAATCAGGTGGTACCCCTCTTTGATAAATATTTTTATTTTTCTCTTCTTCTATTCAGGATAATGAAAATTAAGTTAGGAGGGAGGATAACTAACTTTAAAATTTATTAGTCCTCAAGTATAATTTGAAATAATTGGCTTTATATACCCAAATTTTGTTTTGATTAAAAGTTAATTAGACACTCTAATCAATGATTGATTAACAGTATAGATAATTTTAGAGATATTGAGGAGTAATTTATTAAGAAAACTAATGAATGATAGGATTTAGACCAGACCAAATTTTAAGAATAATTTAAGAACTCTCTTCTTACTGATCTCAATAAAAAATCTACTTCATGTGAGTTGGATGGAAAGGCCAAACTATATAAAAGTCTCCTTTAAAATCTATTTTTAGAAAAAAATATTAATTTTTTATTGAGTAACCGAGCCTTTTTGCCTAAGTAAGTATTGTGGTTCGCGTAAAAAGATGGGCAATGTAAATTAAAAAGAGAGTTTAGCATTTTTTTCACTAAGTAACTGGGCTCCTTCGCCTAAGTAAGCATTGTGGTTCGCATCAAAAGATGGGGATGCAAGAATCTGAAAAAAAAAAAAGTGAGTAATAAGGGGACTGAATTACAAAATGATAATAAATCCAGCTCACATCTAGAGGATTTAAAGAGTAAAGTGAAAAATTGATGAAAAAAGATCTCTAAAAATTTATATGGCTAATATTCAATCATTAATTGGATCGAATTAGTAATCCGACGACGTACCTCTTTAATGATCTGATCGGATAACAGCTGCCTTTAGAAGTATCTAAACCTAACTTTTAATTCAAGATTAAGTTGGTATATATTGCTAATTTATCTGCTTTACTTGAGGATAAGCAAAATTTAAGTTGGAGGATGTGATGAATACATAAAATATATGATAAAAGTATTAATTTATTTTTTAAATTTATTTTTATTTTTAAGAATTGATATTTTTATTTTATTTTTTATAGAAAAGAGGATCACTGATAAAAAGATCTCGATTTATGGGCTACAACGAAAGAAATTTAGAGCAAATCGAACTCAAAACGAAATTAAATTAAAAAAAGGATGCATATGATATAAAAAAATGAAGATACTATGTTGGGAATCAAAAGGATTTATGTGTCAAATGTTTCTTTTTGGAATTAAAAATTATGAATGCAAATTGGAGAGGGACATGCATGGGATTATGAAGCGTGAATTGGTTTTTTCCAGAAAATAAAAGAAGAAGAAGGCTGGGAGCAGTTCGCGGGCGCGTGTGGTGCTAGCGAGTCCATGACTTGGCATCAGGCAGGTCCATATCTCGTTAACAGGTTCGTGAGGATCGGTTGGTAGGTTCGTGAGATATCTTAACGGGACGGTGTGGGGCACTGGTGTTCACTTGACTGCAGTCACAGGCTAAGGCACCGATGTCTGTGAGTAGGGTTGCAGCGGGTTCACGGTTGGAGCAGATTTACTATAAGTCCTCATCACAATATAATTTCTTCTGCACCTTACTTCCAATTAAAACTCTCTTTCACCCTTTTCCTCTCTATAAATAACCCCTCCTGGTGCCACAAGAGAGAGGAAGCGGCCTCTGCGGCCTGAGCAGCCATTCCACCTCTCAACTCTCTCTTCGTCTCTTTCTTTCTCCTCCACAAATAGCAGCCATACCTTCTTTCTTCTTCTTTTTTCTTTCTTTCTTCCCTAATTCTAAGACTACTTCTCCATAAAATCTTTCCATCTTGCTCTTGATCCCTGCTCCAAATTGTTGAAAGAAAGACCTCAAGTTACATGAAGATTTCAGCGAGAAGCTTTTCGATGTCTGACTGATCATCTAATTCTTACGTGATCATTAAGATCTTATTTTGATGATGTTTTTTATTTTTTATTTATTTTTTATTTTTTTTAATTTACAATAAAGACTGTTTTAGTTATAATATTTTTATGTCTTTATTTTCTTACAATTAATCTAGAATAGTTTATTATCCTTGGGACAAGCCATGATCTATGGATATGGTTCGTGCTCTTAAAAAAAATTATATTTAAATTAATTTTTAGTATTATATCTAAATTAATTTAGACTAGTTTATAACTTTAAGGGATGAGCTGTGATCTAAGGATATAGGCCGTGCTCTCTAAGATAGGTTATATCTTTATTGGTTAGATATCAATCAAAGCATATTAAAAGAATACCAGTTATTAGATAAGTGATCAATTAAAATCTTGAGAATTCATCTCCATACTTACAACTCTTTTTTTAATTAATTTGCTATTTATTTTCTTTCTTAATTAATTTAAGTAGCCTTTTAATTAATTAATTTTTAATTAAATCTTATTTTTAATTTATTATTTAAATATAATTAATATGATCTCTATGGATACGATCCCAACTCATCCTATCTATATAGTAGTGAGTATTGAAAATTATGTTTCAAAGTCAATCGTCAGCCTATTAATGGTCGAGATATTATAATTGAATCATTAATTAATGAAAAATATTTTGGCATCTTTTTTTTATCACAAGTTTACATCTTCTAATGAACTCCATTCTTGTGATGAAGTTCTTAGGACTATTTGGTTTCGATAAAGAGATGATTTATTGATTAGTCCTTAAATTTGTTCACGACCAAATGATAGGCTGTTAATTAGAACAACAGTATCTATCGAGCATAGGTCGCTATATACCATATAGGTTGATTGTCCTCTTAACCAAGAAGTGTGGAGAAACTGGTATGGCATATAGGTGAGATATATAGGTACATCATCATTGAACATGACCAACTCTAGAACATTCTGCTGTCAAGAATATTTCTAATAGGATTTAGGTATAAGTATCCCTTAAACCTGAGATCACCTCAGTGACTTGCAAGCAACTCACTGTACTGTGGTATTGGACTAACTGAATTTCTAAGTTGGCAACAGAAGGCTTCTAGGCACAGTCAAGTACTTACAAAGTTAGAGTATGATCAAGATGGAATTGACCACTCCAAGAGTTGGAGAAGAATGTATCACTGTATTTCAATATAGCAAAACCTTGGCAGGATAATCCATTAGATGGATTTATATTTTGAAATACAATGTGGACAACTTGATCAGAGTTGACAGTTGAACTTTGAGGTATCCTACGAGCATTGTGGTCAAGGGGATGAATTATATGAAAACTATATCCACATGGATTCTAAGGATGGTGTTCTACACCTTCGACCTATCCGGCCGTCGGGTCTCAATAATAGATGGTCACTTCGATTGGTATAAAAATTTATTTTTGTGCTACTGGCTTAGGTTCGGACCTATGAGGTCACATACATTAGAACTTATGATTTGATCGGATGGTTGATCAATGGTTAATAATCATTCTAGGGTTAAACAATCAATATGATTAGTGTTTAACCTAGTGCAAGTATTACAGGAAGATCGATTAGCAATTGGATTGCTAATTGGCTTAATTTAATTAAGCCAATAGGCTGAGATTAAGTATAATTAAATATAATTTAATTAGATTTAGTTTAGGCTTGATTGGATCAAGTCCAATTAGTTTATTGGATAAGCCAAGTGCAAGAAAGAACTAGTCCTAGTCTAATTAGGACTCGGATTAATCCAATTTTCTAATTTAATTAAAAATAAATTTGAATTAAATCTAATTTAATCTAATTTAATTAAGTTCTTAAATGGGTTAGGATCTTATTTAATTAGATTGATTTAATCTTAATTTTATTTGGTTAAAAGATATTGTTTGACCAAGTCAAAATAGGAGTCCTAATGTGACTAGGACTTCCTATCTTCCTATCCCATCTAAAGGAAAATCCCGATTTCCCGAGGTCAGGTTCGTTCAGATCTGATTGGATCGAGAGAAATATTTTAAAAATTTTTTCTTAGATCTTAATTAGATCTAATATTTTTCAGATCTGATTTTATGATTTGGTAATCAAAAAAATTAAATTAAATCAAATCTAAATTAATTTTACCTTGATTCTGGATAATCTGATTATCCATTGATAATCGTGCTGAAGCCTTGAGGTTCTGGATCTAGCCATGCAAGCACTTGGCCTCTATCGGTATCCACTTGGGCTAGATCTGGAGATCTTCTCCTTCTTTATCTTGTCTCCAAAAATCAGATCTGGATCTGATTTGGAGGATCTTCGAAACTCCTTTCGAAGATTTGCTGTCGTCTCTGCAGCAATGCTGCCTTCTTCCTTTCTCGTCAGCCATTTCTTGCCTAAATCGCACTAATCTGAAGGTCCAACTTTCTTGGGCGTAGAGAGGAGAGAGAAGATCAGAAAGGTGGCATGAAGGAAAGAGAGGAGCAGCCTTGGGGTGGGGCTAGGAGAGAAATCTGTCAAAAGTGGGCGCAGATAGGTCTTTATATAGACCCTACTGCGCCATGCAGTGCCACATCACCTTGGCCAATCACAGTGCTTCATTCAATCAGATCTAAATTTGATTGGTGGGATGACATCACCTGATCCAATCAGATGAGAGACCCATAGATCCGTCCTAAGGTGGCGCCTAAGACTGGTCAAAGTCTATAGGTGAGGGTCACCTAGTTTGAATCCAAGAAGCAACCTGGAGTCCCATCCATATGGGACTCTAGGCATCCCTATCCATGGGCGCACGCCATCCTAGGAATGTGCCCCTTTCTTTCCAATTTCCAGGGAGGGGACAAGCCCCTATCTGCTCTCCAATAAGTGCATGACACATGGGCAGATGTCCAAAGGTCAAAGGTCAATATTTGACCAAAGTCAAAGGACAAGAATTAACAGGTGACGAAAAATGGTAGGTGTTATCTCAAATTTATCTCATAAATTAAGATAACCTTTTTCTAACTAGGACAAGCTCCAGTTAGACCAAGTAAAGGTACATGAGTGAGCACAAATACATTTGGCTCAGTTGAGACAACTTTTAATGATAGAAAAAAGGAGAATGTTAGGTTCAATCGTGTGCTAGCATGATTTTCTTGAACCTAATTGAATCTAATTCAAATCAATTGAACTGGGTTAGTCCAATTGATGATATCCAGATCCAAACCCTTGTTTATGTGATCCAGTTAGGTTCAGTTCTGTATGGTAATGGGATATGTCATGATCTCTATCATCGACATCATCGAAACTCCTTTCGATGGATCAGAACTCTTCTGATTCGAACAGCTAGAATGATCGATCATCTAAATCATTCTAATTGCTCCCAAAATCCACCAGTGACACCTAGCAGTATATGGTGGCAACCCATCAGAGCTGAAAAATGAACCTCTTGGTGCAGCTACTTGTGTGATTAAGTTCTTCTATCTTGAGCCCCGATCAGATTAGGGTTAAGGTGAACTCGTCAAACCCTAGTTTCTATCATATGATGTAATCATTCGATTCAAGTCCGATGTGAAAATCTTAAATAGAAACTCTTTCTATTATTTCACTCTCTGCCATGGCCATGGGCTTCTGGACTTGATTCTCATGATCATCATAGGGCTGCTCCTCATCCACCGAGGTAGATAGATTCCATCTTGATGCAATCCAGTTCCTACAATGAACATGCTATAGCCAACATACACCTCAGGGTTCCATATGGCTAGGAGACCGAGTAATGGTGTAGTCAAACTATAACACCCTCAAGGTGAACTGCCGATGCACCTCAGGTCAAAGAACCAGACACACTACTGCAGCATCGAGTCAGTCATTGACGAGAAGGTAGACTTCCTAATGACTACTCGAGGTGGTCACGCTCAGTGCCCTCGTTCTCTAACGAGTACCTGTACTCTCGCTCCAGGTGTCTCCACACCGTAGACTCAAGACTCATCTACTAAAGAGAAGCGATTGTACACCAACCTTTTGGATCAATCACCATCCTCGTGATGATCCTATGGTCGGGAGCATTTTATGAGTTAATAATGATTATTCATGTCTTAAATTTTCAACTCTTGAAAATATGAATTATCATTACCATTAACTCAAAGGATGTATCACAGACACTAAATACACATATGTGATAGAAAATAATCCCATTTTATTATTTATAGTCAAAATTATAATTTTGCCCCTAGAAGTGTATTACAAGTGTCAGCCAATTCTGGCTTCTAGGGCACATATATCTAACAATCTCCCACTTGTCCTAAAGCCAATTGGCTACAAGTCTAAGTCCCATCTTCTCAAGGTGGGCTTCGATCTTCTGCTGGCCCAACGGCTTTGTAAGTGGGTCTGCCACATTATCTGCGGAGTTGACTCTCTTGACCTCGACGTAACCTTCTCGAGGTAATCGTGGATGAGGTGGTATCGCCGCTCAATGTGCTTGGATTTTTGGTGAGACCTCGGCTCCTTAGCAAGGGCTATGGCGCCATTGTTGTCGCAGTACAGAGGAATGGCATCTGATGGCATTACTCCGAATTTCTGCAGCAAACTTCTTATACCAGAATGCTTCCTTTGCAGCTTCTGATGCAGCGATATATTCTGCTTCCATGGTGGAATCTGCTATCACTGTTTGCTTGGAACTCTTCCAGCTGACAGCTCCACCATTGCACACAAACAGACTCCCAGATGTCGACTTTCGATCATCTATATCGGACATGAAAGTCCGAGTCTGTGTATCCCTGGACTTGGAGTTCTCCATTACCAAAGACCAACATCATATCCTTAGTTCTTCTCAAGTACTTAAGGATACATTTCACAGAAGTCCAGTGTTCTTCACCTGGATTTGACTGATATCTGCTTGTGACACTCACAGCATGGGCTATATCAGGTCGTGTACATAGCATGGCATACATGAGGCTCCCTATTGCAGAAGCATAAGGGATCTTGCTCATGCATTCTATTTCCTCAGGTGTGCTAGGGCACATCTTCTTGGAAAGATGAATACCATGTCTGAAGGGTATTAATCCCCTCTTAGAGTTTTCCATACTAAACCTCTTTAGTACTTTCCTCTATGTACATCTTCTGTGAAAGTCCTAGCATCCTATTCGGTCTATCCCTATAGACCTTAATTCCTAGAATAAAGGATGCTTCACCTAGGTCTTTCATGGAGAATTCTTTAGGACAACCACATTTTGACTGTGGTCAACATGGAAATATCATTCCCAATAAGGAGGATGTCATCCACGTACAATACGAGGAAGACAACAGCGCTCCCACTGACCTTTTTGAAAACACATGGTTCCTCTTCATTTTTGATGAAACCAAACTATTTTGATCACATCATTGAAACGAGTGTTCCAGCTCCGAGATGCTTGCTTAAGTCCATATATGGACCTTTGCAGCTTGCAAACCTTGTGATCAGTATCACTGGATGTGAAACCTAGCGGCTGTTCCATATAGATATCTTCCTCAAGATATCCATTTAAGAATGCCATTTTCACGTCCATTTGCCATATTTCATAATCGAAATAGGCTGCAACAGGCAAGCAATGTGCGGATGGATTTTAGCATAGCTACTGGGAAAAGGTATCCTGATAGTCAATGCCTTCGCATTGACTATAACCTTTTGCCACTAGTCTAGCCTTGAATGTCTCCACATTTTCCATCTGCACCAATCTTTCTCTTGAAGATCCATTTACATCCAATAGGTACTATACCTTCTGGTGGATCTACCAAGGTCCAGACTTGGTTTGAGTGCATCGAGTCAATTTCTGACTTCATTGCCTCTAGCCATTTCTCGGATCGATATCTGATATCGCCTCATTGTAGGTTTTGGGATCATCACCATGAGCACCATTACCTATGAGGAACATTTTCTCTACATCCTCTGAAATAATACCTAAGTATCTCTTCAGGGGGATGGAAAACTCTTTTCGATCTACGAGGTGGAGGAGGTAGTGTTCTTATTGGCTCAACCTGATTTGGTTCCAATTGGTCCTTAGCTCGTTGCTACTTGTGAGACTTTCTCATCAAGCTTGAATCTGCTTTCCAATGCCGCTATCTTGAATAAACTATTTTTCAAGAAAGATGGCATGTCGACTCACAATCACATTGTGGTCTTCTGGAATGTAGAAATAGTATCCTAATGACTCTTTAGGATATCCTATGAATCGAGCTCTAAAGGACCTAAACTCTAACTTGTCCGCTTGTTGTCTTTTGACATGAGCCGGACAACCCCAAATTCTGAGATGACTCAGACTTGGTTTCTTACCGTGCCATATCTCATACGGTGTGGTAGGAACGGTTTTAGAGGGAACCCTATTCAGTAAGATATAATTGAAGTTAACAATGAGTGTCCCCAAAGAAAATCAGGAAGGTCTGTGAAGCTCATCATGGATCGAACCATATCCAATAGAGTCCGATTTCTCCGTTCTGAAATCTCCGTTGAGTTGAGGTGTTCCTGGTGGAGTCCATTGAGAGACTATGCCATTTTTCCTTGAGATAGTCTAGGAATTCCTAACTAAGGTATTCACCTCCTCGATCTGATCGAAGAACCTTAATGGGTTTTCTAGTTTATTTTTCTACTTCATGTCTGAATTCTTTGAACTTTTCAAAAGCTTCAGACTTGTGTCTCATAAGATACACATACCCATACCTAGACAGATCATCGATAAAGGTAATGAAGTAGACAAAATTGCCTCTAGCCGGCACATCAAATGGGCCGCACACATCAGTATGTACTAGGGCAAGGAGATCTGTGGCCCTCTCCCCATGTCCAACAAAAGGGAGTTTAGTCATTTTGCCTTGAAGACAAGATTCACAAGTTGGATATGACTCGAAAGTCAATGGACTCAATAGCCCATTTTTCTCCAATTTGTTGATCCTATCTTCTGCTATATGACCTAATCTCAGGTGCCATAGATATCTATCATTTGGACTATCCCTAGGTCGTTTGATTTTATGCATTCACGTTTTGCTCGATAGTTAGAAATAGGTACATCAATATGTAGCTGATAAAGACCATTAATAAGAAAACCATTTGCAATTTTATTTCTTTCATAAAGAATGTTACAATGGTCCTTAAAGAAGGTAATCACATAGCCTTCTTGTGCTAAGCATGAAACAGAAATCAAATTCCTGCTAGCTGCAGGCACATAATAACAGTCTTTCAAAACTAAGTCTAAACCAGATGGTAATCGAAGAGGGTATGTTCCCACGGCTACTGCAGCAACTCTTGCTCCATTACCGATGCGTAGGATCATGTCTCCATCCCTCAGCCTCCTGCTATCCTCAAGACCCTGCATGGAAGTGCACAGATGAGCACTAGAACCAGAGTCAAGCACCCAACTGGATGCAGAAGAAATCCATAAGGTTAGACTCAATAACGAGCATACCTCCAGAAGGACCTTCCTTCTTGTTCTTCAGGGTGGCCAGGTAAGTAGGGCAGTTCCGCTTCCAATGGCCGTCGCTGTTGCAATGGAAACACTTTCCTTTGACATCGGCCTTCTTCTTCGGCTCTGCCTTTTTCTTCTTTGCTCCTTCCACCTTCTTGCTTTTTCACAGACTTCTTTTTCTTTCCATAAGACTTTCTTTTGGAAGAAGTCCGTTCCATAGCAAGAACTGAGCCTTTAGAACCTTTCATAGAAAGCTCAGCGGTAACCAGCATATTCATTAATTCGGCCAAGGAATTTTGAAGTTTATGCATGTGGTAATTCATGATGAATTGCCCATATGCATCAGTCAAGGATTGCAGAATAATATCGTTCTGCAGATCCAAGTCCAACTTCACACCGAGCTTCTCAAGCTCTCCATGTTCTTGATCATTGTCAGACAGTGATCTTGGACTGACTGCCCATCACGCATCTTAGCCTTAAAAAGTCATTTCGTGACTTGATATTTGGCTGCGCGACTCTGTTCACCAAACATCTCCTGTAGGTGAGCCAACATTTGGCGAGCAGTCCCGATATCTTCATGTTGGCGCTGGAGCTCATCAGACATCGAGCCCAACATGTAATATCTGGCCTTATTATCTTCGTCTATCCATTTTTCCAGAGATGCTCTCTGTTCAGTGGATGGACGAGGCTGGTAAGGTGGGAGGGTCCTGGTCCAATACATGGGTTAACTTCTCAAAATCCAAAATAATTTTGTAGTTCCTGAGCCAATCTTTATAATTGGTTCCGATCAGTCTATGTGTGTCCAGGATACGTGCTAATGGGTTGGACGCAGACATTTTTCTATAGAGAGTCAAAGATTCTAGTTAGATACTGTAATTTTGACTTGACCAATTTATTTAGAGATTTTATTTTTAAATAAATTAGCTCCCACTATTTTCTCGGATCCCTACACTCCCTCTGTAGAGATGCAAAAATCTCCATGATTAATGATTTCTAGTGGGTGGTGCGGTCTCACCAACTGACTCATCACCTCACCTAACAGTTATTGGTGATGGGTTAGCCAATGAGTGAACAACTCTTGTTCAATGATTCTCTAATCATGGTGCACCCAAACTTGATCTCTAATTCATGAATCTCACCGTATCCGAAATATTGATCCACTCCTTAGTTAAGTCAGACCCACCATTTGCATAGACTGGATTTCCTAATTGAGTCTCTCACCGTATCCAGAATATTGAGCCCAACTCATCCTCCAGCCCATAGCATCCAATGCCTAATAGACATGGTTGCATCTTTTCCGGTGCAACTGAGCCACTGTATCCAGTCCGAGAACAATCAACCCCGGGAAGGGCCCGCACATCTACAATGGTGGAAGACCTCAGACTTAATCTTTTCTTAGGGAGAATTGATTCAGGTCTCATTAAACTAGACTTGGCATTAGTCATAACAATTATGACTAACCTAGTGGCATGGGTTAGCTCGGATTATTGACCACCTCAGATCAGAACTGTGTCAACAGATATGGCCAGGTAAGTGAGATCCGGTGGAAGGAATATGCCATTAACTCGTACAAGAATGCATTCAGGTCGAGTAGCTTCCAATTAAAAATCCAGTCGGTCGTATGTGCCAAACTTACCTTAGACACCAAATTATTGAGCCAGAACCAATTGGGTTAGCCTACAATCCAGACTCTAACCTCTGAGCCTAATTAGGTCTTGCTTGATCGATCACTCATGTGACTCGATCTTGACCCAGACTTAATCCTATTAGGCTGGTCAATTTAAGCATTGTTGATCCCATCTAACCAACTCTTGATTCGGTTTGATCAACCGCTTAGACCTAATTGAGCTACCCAAGCCCGAACCCAGTATTATGAATATGTCTTAGATCTGAAAATTCTCAATTTTAGACCTAATTAATATTTCCATAATCTTAATTCTTAATTAAGTTTAGGGTTCATAAACAAAATATGCACAATAAATCCTAGGGTTTCAGGATCTAGGGTTTTGCAGAAAGTAAGTTTTGGGTTTCTGATTAAGGACGAACACGCAGCACCCCTACACATCATAAGAACACCCCATCGAATGAGGAGAGAGAGGGCCTTTAAACCCTTCTTCATTCTTATGACCGGACGGCCAAGAGAAAATGCCTTAATCAGGAACATACAATAATCTACAAAAACTAATTAGATCTATATCATATATCTCATATAAGAAAATTGATCTAATTAAAATATATTTTGCATACATCTCATGTATCATGCATGCATATTTTCTAGATCTAAATTATCTCATAATTATCTAAAAAATTAAATTTAAATTTGATCTCATCAAATAAAATTTAATCTAGACTTAATTGCAGAACTATTCTACAACTAGTCTAGAACATGCAACTAATCATATCTCATATGAACAAATTAAATTAAATTTTTATTTTCTATTTTTAGATCTTATTATAATATTTATAAGATTAAAAAATAGTAAATAAATATATCTAAAAATTATATTTAATTAAATAAAAATTATGATTGTACTAGACTGCACAGAATAATTCTATTCCTAGTCTAATTATGTATCTCATACATATTAGATCTAGATTAATTATTTTTAATTTTTAATTTTTAATTTTTAATTTTAGATCTAATTATATCTTATGTGATATCTAAAATTACTAATTTACTCAATTAAATTAGATCTAAATAAATTTTATAACAACCTGGCTCTGATACCAGTTGAAGGAAAATCCCGATTTCCTGGGGTCAGGTTCGTTCAGATCTGATTGGATCGAGAGGAATATTTCAAAAAAATTTTCTTATATCCTAATCAGATATAAAATTTTTTAGATCTAATTTTATAATTTGGTAATCAAGAAAATTAAATTAAATCAAATCTAAACTAATTTTACCTTGATTCTGGGTAATCTGATTATCCATTGATGATCGTGTTTGCCAAAGCCTTGAGGTTCTGGATCTAGCCACGCAAGCACCTGACCTCTATCGATATCCACTTAGGCTGGATCTGAAGATCTTCTCTTTTTTTTATCTCATCTCCAAAAATTAGATTTGAATCTGATTTTGATGATCTTCAAAACTTCTTTTGAAGATCTGCAGTCGTCCTCTTGCAGCAGCGCAGCCTTCTTCCTTTCTCGATCAGCCTTTCTCTTGATCTGAATCGCACCAACCATGAAGGTCCAAAACTTCCTTTTGGACATGGAGAGCAGAGAGAGGATCAGAAAGGTGGCATGAAGGAGGGAGAGGAGTAGCCTTGGGGCATGGCTAGGGGAGAAATCTATCAAATCTGAGTTGGGCGCAGACAGGTCTTTATTTATAGACCCTGCTGCATCCATGTACTGCCTCATTCACCCCAACCAATCACAACTGCCTTTGTGAAATCAGATCTAAATCTGATTGGTGGGATGACATCACCTGATCCAATTAGATGAGAGATCCTATAGGATTCCTCCTTAGATGGGTGCCTAAGACTGAGTCAAAGTCTATAGGTTCTTAGAAGTCACTCTAATTTGGAATCCAAGAAAGGAGACCTGGAGTCCCATCCGTACAAGGACTCCTAGGCATCCTCCAACTTGGGCACACGCCTAGGGTGTGTGCGCCCTTCTCCTTGCCAGGTTCTAAGGAGGGGGACAAGGCCCCCACCAGCTCTCCAATAGGTGCATGACACATGTGGTCAAAAGTCAAAGTGTCAATGGTCAACGTTTGACCAGTCAAAGGTCAGACTTTTGACCAAAGTCAAAGAACAAGAAATGGCAGGTGACCAAAAATGGCAGGTAGTTGTCTTACAAAATAAGACAACCTTTTCTGACTTGGACAACCTCCAGTCAGACCATATGAAGGCCTCTGATTGAGCACAAACTCCTTTGGCTCAGACAGGACAACTTATTTATGATAGCAAAAGAAGAACGTTAGGTTCAATCGAGTGCTAGCACGATTTCCTTGAACCTAATTGAATCTCATTCAGATCAATTGAACTAGATCAGTTCAATTGATGATCACCAGATTCAAACCCTTGTTTGTGTGACCCAGTTAGGTTCAGTTCTGTATGGTAATGGGATATGTCATGATCTCTATCATCGACATCATCGAAACTCCTTTCGATGGATCAGAACTCTTCTGATTCGAACAGCTAGAATGATCGATCATCTAAATCATTCTAATTGCTCCCAAAATCCACCAGTGACACCTAGCAGTATATGGTGGCAACCCATCAGAGCTGAATGCGAACCTCTTGGTGCAGCTACCTGTGTGATTAAGTTCTTCTATCTTGAGCCCCGATCAGATTAGGGTTAAGGTGAACTCGTCAAACCCTAGTTTCTGTCATATGATGTAATCATTCGATTCGAGTCCAATGTGAAAATCTAAATAGAAACTCTTTCTATTATTTCACTCTGCCATGGCCATGGGCTTATGGACTTGATTCTCATGATCATCATAGGGCTGCTCCTCTACCACCGAGGTAGATAGATTCCATCTTGATGCAATCCAGTTCCTACAATGAACATGCTATAGCCAACATACACCTCAGGATTTCCATATGGCTAGGAGATCGAGTAATGGTGTAGTCAAACTATAACACCCTCAAGGTGAACTGTCGATGCACCTCAGGTCAAAGAACCAGACACACTACTGCAGCATCGAGTCAGTCATTGACGAGAAGGTAGACTTCCTAATGACTACTCGAGGTGGTCACGCTCAGTGCCCTCGTTCTCTAACGAGTACCTATACTCTCATTTCGGTGTCTTTACACCATAGACTCAAGACTCATCTACTATAAAGAAGCGATTGTATACTAACCTCCGGATCAATCACCATCCTCATGATGATCCTGTGGTCAGAAGCATTTTATGAGTTCATAATGAAGATTCTTGTCTTAAATTTTCAACCCTTGAAAATAAGAATTATCATTACCATTAACTCAAGGGATGTATCACAGACACTAAATATACATATATGATGGAAAATAATCCATTTTATTATTTATAGTCAAAATTATAATTTTTCCCTTAGAAGTGTATTACAAGTATCAGCCAATTCTAGCTTCTAGGGCACTCATATCTAACACCACCTTGGTCCCAACACCCCTCCATACCTATTTTTTAGGTATTTTTTATAGAAAATCCTTTTGTTCCTAATTTCCATGCCCTCTCTCTCCCTTCAAGTCATATTTGAAAGTTAGGTGGAAGACCAAGTCAAAGGAGGAATTGGTTTTGCTTAGGATTCTATGAGATAGAATCCTTATTGACCGAAACATCTTTCCTTGAGCACCATCCTCTCTTTTAATTAATTCTTCTCTTATTCTATGAAAATAATTTTTTTTTTGTGCACCCTCCCTTTCTAGTCTATGCCAAAAATTATGGAGGAGGTGCCCAAGAGTTGGGTGCCCCAACAACTTCCCATGTTTGGATATTCCTAGTCTAGAAATTTGACCTAACTTGGACTCTTCCTTTTTCTTATTTATTGGATGAATTTTGTTCTAATTTGTTCATGAAATATAGAGCATTGGGAGAGGTTTGGGGTGTGCAAGAATTAGAGAAAGAGGGTCCTCGGGCATGGGGGTTCCATAGGCACCAAACTAGGTGTTTAGGTGAGAGAAAAGAGAAGAAGAAGAGGGTCTTCTTCTAGGACTGTTTTATTTTCAATCTCTTCTCCTTTCTTTTGAGTTTTTTTGAGAGAGTCTCAGATCAGCAAACTCTTATCTACTTTCTTCTAGGGCTATTTTATTTTTGATTTAATATCATATCTTGATCATGTAATAGATCTGAGATCTAGATGTTTACATATTTATTTAAATAAATATTTTATTTATTTAAGTCTTTTGCTGTAAGATCTTGAAAAAGTTTTTAAGATCTATCCATAAAATTCTAGATTTGGTTTCTTCAATTGGTATCAGAGCAAGGTTCTTATTACATGATTTTTATGGATGTTTAGATTATTTTTTAGATTAGATCTAATTTATAATCTAATTATTAAATCTAAAATTAAAAAATAAAATAAAATATTTTAAATTGTACGAACTGCCATAAGGTTGTCCTGCTGTAAGATTTATCCTTTACAGTGAATAGGTTGTCCTAGTACGTGCTGATCTAAAATATTGATCATAAAATTTTAGATTAGATCTAAGAAATTTTATAATCTGATTAAAAATATTTTAATCTTATTTCAATCATCATAAATATGTTAGATTTGATCTAGAAAGATTTATAATTGATTATTATTAAAACTATTTTAATTACATGAACCTATTTAGATTAGATCTAAAGTAGTTTTATATTTATTTTACTTACATATTGATTACAAATCAAACATGCAACTTGGTTGATAGAACCATGTTGTAAAAATATTTTACAAATACGAAAATTATTTTTGAAAAGCTGAACCCCAACCCTCAGCCCAAAACTTAATTGAGAATTAAGAAGTTGATTGATTAGGATCTAGGATTGTGAATAGAAAATCCTAAGACACAAATCATAACACATTGGGTTAAATGGGTTAGTAAAGATTAGGTCCATTAATTGGGTTAGACCTAGGGTTAGATTAAAGAATGAACTTAATTAGAGAATTGACTAAATCCAATCAATTATTGTCTTAGATTAGGTCAAGGATTCTTTAGATCAATTACAATAGATGTAGTTGGTCAAGTCCATGTCTTTAACAAGACCCAAGATGGACTTGATTCTTGGCTACACGATCTAGCATGAACTGTTAGGTTGATCTAATTGAAACTAATTAAACTAGTTGGTGTCTAAGGTAAACCAGACCAGTAGTTTTTACTTGGCAGCCTACTTACCTAGCCATTTTTGATGATGTCTAAGGCAAGCCTAGCAGATCCTTCCACTGATCGAACTTACCTAGCCTCTTGATGAGATTATATTTTGATCAGATCTCTTGACTATTCAAGCTGATCCATGTCGGCTAGGTAAATCAGTTTGACAGATTTAGGTGCCCCTAGACCAGTCTATTAATGGTCTTCCTTAAGCTGACTTGATGAAGTTAGTGGGAGGATTATGACAAGCTGGTTAATCTAACCTACTCACTTTTATAAATAAATTATCTAAAATTATTAGGTTCCTAAAATGAAATAGTTATATGATAATTGGATCATAGCCTCCCATTAAAGTAGATGATAATGGATCCATTAGTTGGATAATCAATGGAGGCCCAAAGGCATGATGCTTATTGGTTGATGAAATTATCATTCATTATATGATCTCTTGGATACATCTTTCTAAATGGTGGTCAGGTGGGCCAACTAAAGTTGGGCCTGATCATTCATTGGTTGGATGGGTCAAGTATGGTCATGTTAATGGTTGGACCTAACTGGATCCTTTTTTGAGAAGGCCAAAGCTAACTGATCAGGGCCTGGGGCAAAATTTAATTACTAAAAATTATTTGGAGAAATAATTGATTATGAATCTACCCTTAGATGTACATGGGTGGGCCAACCAAAGTTGGGCTTGTGTATAGTCTATGTAAATTCTAGTACCCACTAAGAAATTAGGATAATTCCTTGAATTAGAGGTAGAGGCTATCAATTCGAATAAAATAGTGGAAGAAACCTTTTGATTAAATTCTAAATCTTTAGGTTTAATGAATCAATTACTAATTAGATTTTGATTTTTCTTTGTGAAGGCATGGCCACTTCTCTATCGCTCCAATCATTGTTGGACAATGATAAGTTGGTGGTTGTTGGACAATGATAAGTTGATGGGACCCAACTTCGGTAGCTAGTATTGAAAGTTGAAGATTATCCTGAAGTATAAACGGATCCTATATGTGCTGACGGATCCTACACCTGAGGAGCCAACTGATAATGTACATAGAATAATCAGAGATACTTATCAAAAGTGGCTCAGTGATCGAACCACGGTACACTGCATTATGCTGGTTGTGATGAGCGATAAGTTCAATCACAAGTTTGAGATAGCTCAGCCAAATAAAATGCTCCAAGTGTTAGAGGATTCTTTTAGCACACCCGATGATGTTGAGAGGCACAAGACTAGTTGTGCCATCTCTAATGCCAGAATGTGGGATAGTGCCTCTGTCATTGATCATGTATTGTACATGATCGAGCTGATAGAGCACTTGAGCAAGCTCAGCTTTTTTTTGCACAAACAACTTGAAAAAGATGCAATACTGAACTCGCTGCCCAAGTCTTATCTCCCATTCCTTACACATTATAGAATGTCAAAGCCTGAAGTGGACTACCACAGGCTACTGGGGTTACTTCAGAACTTTAAGAAGGATCACCAACTTCATAAGGAGTCGGTGAACTTAGTGGAAGGTTCATCTTCTCGTTCTCGATCCTTTGGAAAAGAAAAGAAGAATAAGAAGAAGAAAGCCATGAAGGTACATATTCATGCTAGGACACCTATGCAGGCTCAGGCCCTAAAGACCAAGTCCGATAAAAGTCAAGCCAAATGCTTCTTTTGCAAGAAGTGGAAGCACTGAAAGAAGAACTGTCCTCAGTACATTATCTTCCTGGATCCAAATAGACAGAGAAAGAAGCAAGCTATTGTTGGGCAAGGTATTTATATGATAACTCTTTGTAATTTTTCTATTTATGATATTACTGATTGGGTATTGGATACCGATAGCTCTTATTATATTTGCAATTCATTGTAGGGGTTGTAGGTCAGTAGAAGATTCGAGCAAGGCAAGAGATTTCTAAACGTTGGAGATAGAAGACCAATTCTAGTTCTAGCTTTAAAAATTTTGAAACTTGTATTTGAATCTCATATCGTTGTTCTTAATGATTGTTATTTCTGTCCTAGTTTCTTTTTAATTATCATTTTTGTAGGCCTTTTGGTCATGAATAATTATAAAATTTTAATAAAGAAATGAGTTTGTAATGTCATTATGAATGGTGTTACTATTTTCTATGGATAATTGAATAATGATGTATATATGTTATCACAACCTATTAATGTAGTCTATTCTACTGAAAAGTATTCTAGATTAGATAGTGTATCAGATATCTACTTATGGCACTATAGGCTAGGTCATATAAACAAGAACAAGATAAACAGGTTGACTCAGGAGGAAATCCTCGAAGTTAATAGTTATGAATTACTTCCAACCTGTGAGTCCTATCTTTTTAGTAAAATGACCAAGTCACCTTTCATTAGAAAAGGTGAGAGAGCCAATTAGCTCTTAGGTCTAGTACATACCGATATATATGGACCAATGAGCACAAGTGCTAGAGGTGGATATGTCTACTTCATCACTTTCATAGATGATCTATCCAGATATGGATATGTCTATCTGATGAAACATAAGTCGAATTCTTTTAAAATATTCAAATGATTCTGAAGTAAAGTAGAAAAATAAACTAAAAAGAATATTAAAATTCTTCAATCTGATCGAGGAGGAGAATACCTTTCTGCTGAGTTTCTCACATATCTAGGAGAGAA
Source organism: Cocos nucifera (assembly GCA_006176705.1). Taxonomy (NCBI): domain Eukaryota; kingdom Viridiplantae; phylum Streptophyta; class Magnoliopsida; order Arecales; family Arecaceae; genus Cocos; species Cocos nucifera. The sequence goes on along the minus strand of QRFJ01001829.1, from coordinate 561,526 downwards.
TGGAATTCTCTCCCAATGGACTCCTCTTGGAACACCACAGCATAATGGAGTGTTTGAAAGGAGGAATTGGACTTTGTTAGACATGATCCGATTTATGATGGGATTTGCCAGCTTGCTGATATCCTTCTGAGGATATGCACTCAAATCGGCTTGTTATCTATTAAATAGGATTCCAAGTAAGTCTATAGTTAAAACCCCATATGAGATATGGACAGGGCGTAAGCTAGCACTTTCACATCTTAAGGTTTGGAGGTGCCCAACTCATGTCAAACAGTTAGTTACAAACAAACTTAAACCTAGGTCTGACAAGTATACATTCATAGGATACTTAAAAGAGATCAAAGGATATTATTTCTACCATGCTGATGAACAAAAGGTGTTCGTCAGCCTTAGGGTAACCTTTTTGAAAAAGAAGTTTCTTGATGAAGGAACCGTTACCTCTAAGGTTAAACTTGATGAAGTTCAACAGGTAGAAAGTCCAATATAGAATATTGAATCTAAATCGAATTTGATCAGATCAAATCCAAAGCCTAGTGAACTCGCATCATTAAGGTGATCCGACAGAGTACCCTACCATCCGAATAGATACTATGGATTCTTAGTCTAGGATGGTGATCCCATCAAACTTGATGAGAACGATGAGGACCCGATCACTTATATGGATGCGATGCAGAGATCCAACTCTGAGAAATGGCTAGAAGCCATGAGATCCGAAATAGATTCCATGAAGGTAAATGATGTATGGACATTAGTTGACCCACCTGAAGGGGTTAAATCCATTGGATGTAAATGGATCTTCAAAAGGAAGAGGGGTGTAGACAGAAAGATGGAGACCTATAAAACCCATTTGGTTGCCAAGGGGTATCATCAATGTTATGGTATTGACTATGACGAGATGTTCTTTCCTGTGGCAATGCTCAAGTCCATTCGGATCATGTTTGCCATTGCTGCCCATCTAGACTGTGAGATCTGACAGATGGATGTGAAGACAGCTTCCTAAATGGAGAGCTAACTGAAGAGGTGTATATGATACAACCTAAAGAATTCACATCCATAGATGAGTCCAAGGTGTGCAAGCTTTAGAGATCCATATATGGATTGAAGCATGCATCTCAGAGTTAGAACATGCATTTTGTTAAAATGATCAAAACATATGGCTTCGTTAAGAATGGAGAAGAACTCGGCATTTACCAATGGGCAAATGGTCCAGCAGTGGTATTTCTTATCTTGTATGTGGACGATATTCTCTTAATCGAGAATGACATCCCCGCACTACAAGGAATAAAAGTCTGGTTGTCATCACAGTTCTTCATGAAGAACTTGGGTGAAGCATCCTACTTCCTAGGGATGAAGATCCATAGGGATAGATCTAAAAGGATGCTTGGTATATCCTAATCCATGTACATAGAAACTGTGCTGAAGAGGTTCAACATGGAGAATTCCAAAAAGGACTATCTTTCGATAGGCTAAAAAATTTCTCTCTATAAGCAGGATTATCTGACAACTCCTGAAGAGAGAGAGCATATGAGTAGAATTTTATATGCTTCGACAGTGGGGTCTATTATGTATGCAATGACATGTATGAGACCAGGCGTGGCATACTCACTAGGAGTAGTGAGTAGATACCAGTCTGATCCTAAAAAAAATTACTAAAAGGTGGTTAAAACCATCCTTAAGTATTTGAAAATACTAAAGACCAATGGTTGATTTATGGTGAGTCAGATTTGAAGCTTGTGGAGTTTACAGACTCCATCTTTCAATCTGATCATGATGACAGTAAAAGTATGTCAGGGTATATCTTTACTCTAAATGGTGGAACCATCTGTTGAAAAAGTTTCAAGCAGCATACAGTGGCTAATTCTGTTTGCGAAGTAGAGTACATGACAGCATCAGATGCAGCAAAGAAAGCTGTATGGCTGAGGAAGTTCATCACTGAGCTCAGAGTAGCACCCTCCATTGATGGTCCAATCCTACTCTACTGCGATAGCACTGGCACCATAGCTTAGGCAAAAAAATTGAAGGCACACTAACGAACAAAGCACATTCTGTGCTGCTTCCATTTGGTCTGTGAGATCGTGGATCGTGGTGACGTCGACCTTCAAAAGATCGATGGAAATGAGAACCTAGCCGATCCCTTCACTAAAACTCTATCAATCAAGGAGTTCGACAACCATAAATCAAAGATGGGTATTAGATACTGTGCCGAGTGTCTTTAGGATAAGTGAGAGTTGTTGAAAATTGTATCCTAAAGCCAATCATCAGCTTGTTGATGGTTAAGATATTGTAATTAATTTATTAATTAATAAAAAATATTTTGGCATCTTTTTTCATCATAAGTTTACATCTTCTAATGAACTCCATTGTTGTGATAAAGTTCTTAGGACTATTTAGTTTCGATAAAGAGAGGATTTATCGATTAGTCCTTAAATTTATTCACGACCAAATGATAGGCTGTTAATTAGGACAACAGCATCTATCGAGCATAGGTCACTATATGCCATATAGGTTAGTTATCTTCTTAATCAAAGAGTGTGAAGACACTGGTATGGCATATAGGTGAGATGTATGGGTACATCATCATTGAACATGACCAACTCTAGAGTATTCTACTGTCGAGAATGTCTTTGATGGGATATAGGTATAAGTATCCCTTAGACCTGAAATCACCTCACTGACTTGCAAGCAACTCACTATGCTTTAGTACCAGACTAACTAAATTTCTAATTCAGTAATGGAAGGCTTCTGGGCACAGTCAAATACTTGCAAAGTTGGAGTGTGATCAAGATGGAATTAACTACTCTAAGAGTTGGAGAAGAATGTATCACTGTATTTCAATATAGCAAAACCTTGGTTAGGATAATCCATCAGATGGATTTGATATTTTAAAATATAATATGGACAACCTGATCAGAGTTGATAGTTTAACTTTGAGATGTCCTATAAGCATTGTGATCAAAGGAATGAATTATATGAAAACTATATCCGCATGGGTTCTAAGGATGGTGTTGTACACCTTCGACCTATTCGACCGTCGAGTATCATTGATAGATGGTCACTTTGATTAGTACAAGAATTTATTTCTATACTACCGACTTAGATTCAAACCTATGAGGTCATACATATTAGAGCTTACTATCTGATCGGATGGTTGATCAATAATTAATAATCATTCTAGGGTTAAACAATCAATATGATTGGTGTTTAACCTAGTGCAAGTGTTGCAGGAGGATTGATTAGTAATTAGATTGCTAATTAGATTAATTTAATTAAACCAATAGACTGAGATTAAGTTTAATTAAATATAATTTAATTAGATTTAATTAAGACTTGATTGGATCAAGTCCAATTGGTTTATTGGATAAGTCAACTGCAAGAAAGAACTAGTCCTAGTCTAACTAGGACTCGGATAAATCCAATTTTCTAATTTGATTAGAAAATAAATCAAAATTAAATATAATTTAATCTAATTTAATTAAGTCCTTAAATGGATTAGGGTTTTATTTAATTGGGTTGGTTTAATCTTGATTTTATTTGGTTAAAAGATCTTGTTTGACCAAGTCAAAATAGGAGTCCTAGTGTGACTAGGACTCCCTATCTCCTTACGTCACCTTGGTCCCAACGCCATCCATACCTATTTTTCAAGTATTCTTTATGGAAAATTTCTTTCTTCCAGATTTCCATGCCCCCTCTCTCCCTCCTAGTCATATTTGGAAGTTAGGTGGAAGACCAAGTCAAAGGAGGAATTGGTTTTGCTTAGGATTCTATGAGATAGAATCCTTATTGACCAAAACATCTTTCTTTGAGTACTGCCCCCTCTTTTAATTAATTCTTCTCTTATTTCATGAAAATAATCTCCTTTTTTATGCCCTCCCTTACTAGTCCATGCAAAAAATTGTGGAGGAGGTGCCCAAGAGTTGGGCACCCCAATAACTTTTCATGTTTGGATATTCCTAGTCTAAAAATTTGACCTAACTTAGAATCTTCTTCTTTCCTATTTATTAGATGAATTTTATTCTAATTTTTTTGTGAAATATAGAGCTTTGGAAGAGGTCTGGGGTGTGCAAAAATTAGAGGAAGAGGGTCCTTGGGCATGGGGGTTCCATAGGCACCAAACTAGGTGTCTAGGTGGGAGAAAAGAGAAGAAGAAGAGGGTCTTCTTCTAGGGCTATTTTATTTTCAATCTCTCCTCCTTTCTTTTGAGTTTTTTTGAGAGAGTCTCAGATTAGAAAACTCTTACATTTCTTCTCATATTTTGGAGAGTCTAAATTTTGAAGAAGAGAGCATCGGATCGATCATCAAAGAAGGATCAGTATAGTACTAGCATGCTGTGTTGATTTCCTACATCGAACTTCAGATCAGAGATTGTAGGCTCGTGTGGATGACTCTTAGAGGCTGGATGCATGTGTAGGTTATGACTTCATCCTCAAGCCTAGATTAGCAAGTTAGAATGTCTAAACTTTCTCAGGTAATAGATCTGATCTATTAATTTCATACTTGCATTTGATGTAGTATAGATCTTGAATGATTTTATCAACCTTTTACTTTCTTATTGGATTTTAATTTTTAATTTAATATCATGCCTTGATCATGCAATAGATCTGAGATCTAGGTATTTATATATTTATTTAAAAAATTATTTGATTTATTTAAGTCTTCTGCTGTAAGATCTTGAAAAAGTTTTCAAGATCCATCTGTAAAACCCTAGATTTGGTTCCTTCAGTGAGTTAGGTTTTATTTTTGACCACCTACAATAGTGATCATGTCATGACTTATAGGCGGTGTAGATCCCCTTGTTGAAGTTCGAATGTGGATTGAGGACTTTGGTATTTGCAGTGAACTTAGGATCAGCCAGGGGTTGCTAGGGGCAATATCTAATTACTTCAAGAAATTCAAAAGTTTCCTGAGTTGTACATAAGTAGGTGCCCCTCGAGCCGAGATCACGTTAATGTCTTGATGAGGTTCTCTTGGGCTGTTCCCATCAAGAGGTGGGGCTGAGATAGGTTTGCGATTGGAGCATTACTAGATGAGTTCGTTTGGAAGGAGTGCGATTGGAGGAAATTCATCTGGAAGGAGTGCGACTGGAGGGATTTCATCTAGAAGGGATGCGGCTGGAGGGAGTTTGTCTGGAAGGAGCATGACTGGGGTGTTTCATCTAAAAGAAGCATGGTTGGAGGGAGCTCATCTGCAAGGAGCGTGACTAAAGGGAGTTCATCTGAAAGGAGCACGACTAGAGGATTTCATTTGGAAGGAGAGCGACTTGAGGAAGTTTCATTTAGAAGGAGCACGACTGGAGGAAGCTCATCCGAAAGGTGCGCGACTGGAGATTTTGAAAGGCAAGGTTAGTTTAATAGTAATTCTTCTTTACCATTTAAGATTGTATCGTCGGGCTTCTATGTGCTTTGGGGAGGTTCTATAGTATGAACTTTTTGTTAAAAAAATCAATAAATCCTAATAGAAAGGTGGTTGTCGGTCAGGAACTTTGGTCAAGGACTTCGACGGGGGTCATTTTACCTCCAACACTTGTCCCCCTACTCTTAAGTTCAAATTTCAAATAAAGGGAGTGCAGAGAATTTGCCATGGCCAAAGTTCTTTGGCAGCTTCCCGCTCTAGAAGAGCAGAAATTCTTATCCTTTTTTCAAATTGGCATCGAGATTCTTTATGTCAAATAACTTGAAGGGGTGATTTTTCTTGAAAATTCATCTGGCACAATGCTCTAGGTATGACACAATTGGTGTTTTACCAGATGGCAGGAGTGAGTGGGACACGCGGCGAGTTGAGGTTGGCTGGAGGAGTCCTACAATCATAACCTCCTATGCTTCTGATTTCTTACTTAAACCTCCCCTTCTCCTTCGATGGCTTCTTACTTTTGTCTGTGCTCCTTCTTCATCCCCTTTCTCCATTTTTCCTCGTCCCAAGCATTCCACCTTCATCGCCCTTGCTCTCTCACGACCTTCCCGACCGTCGACATCCTTCTCGATCATCCTCCATCTTTTTGGTCTCTTTTTTGAGTTTTCCAACTTACCTTAAGTCAGTCCCTCATCCCTATCCTTTTGATTTCTAGCTTTCTTATATTCTTCGATTTCTTTTGAGTTTTCTAGGTGCGTACAGTTGTTCCTCATCTTCAAGCTTTCATGATCTCCTTTTTTGTATTTTTTGGAGATTTTATTTGATTTAATCTGATCTAGATGTCATCTGAGGTTTTCTGACCTAGTGGTTCTAGGAGTCTGGTTGACCCAAGCTACTAAAATCTTGAGACCCATATGGAACTTGAACCCATAGCACCTCGGCCAAATTTCATACTAGGTACCATTCTCTATTCCTTGATTATCGAAGATCTGTCATTAACCAAGATTCAATACGGTGTGCCTACTGAGTATGAGTTGGAACATCCTGGATCGAGCAGCCGAGCTTATGCCCCTCCTCCAGGTCGGTTCTGCTTGTATTTGGAGGCATTCCATGCTAGATTATGGCTTCCTCTCCCTGCTTTTGTTGTTTCTCTTTTTTATTTTCTAGACATTTCTTTAGCTTCTGTAGTACCGAACTTCTTTAGATTTATAGTAGGATTCCTTACTCTCTATATATCCACTAAAGTTCAGCACACTACTTCACCTTTTTGAACTTTTTCCTTAAGCATCATCCTATTGCGTAAGACTGGTGGTATGTCTCACCCTAGTTCGGCAAGAAGGGGTTGCTCAAGGGTGCCCCCTCCTTGATTCACAACTAAAAAGAGAAGTTTATTTTTGTTTCCTATCCGAGCTTAGATTTAGGACTCCCATCCTAGGAAAACCTGAGGGATTCCGTCCATTGAGCTCTGGGATTAGGAAAGGAGACCTGAAGTCGATTAGCAAAATCAAAGATTTTCGAATCCCTCTCATGTCTGAGCTAGTAAAAGAACAAACTTTGTTCAACCTCGGCCTCAGTTCCTTGAATCCAATAGGTATATGGTCAAAGTCGCAGATTATTCCTCTTCTTTCTCTTTCTCATTTCTAATTGTACTTTTATTTTTCTTAATATAGAAATGGATCCTCAGGCAGTCGAGATGCTTAGCAAGGGACTCCCAGCTCGCAAAAGAACATGGAAAGCATCGAGTGAGAGTTTGAGAAAGGCGAGGGTCGACATTCCAATCTCTGTGGCTCCCGTTAGTGTCATGGGCATCCCCAAAATTTATCCTAAGGTTGAAATTCCTCCTACTGTCGAGTCCAAGCCTATCATTGATGTGGTCGAGCCTTCAATGCTGCTGAGCCCTCCTACTAAAATTCAAGTTCTAGAGCCTCCTCTTGGAAGAAAAAAAGAGGTTTGGAAGAAGAGGACTAGGAGGACCATTAGGAAATCCCAACGGAAGGTCCACCACAATGGGCCTAATAGCTCTGACGAGAAAATGGGGGAGAACCCCTTCAACAATCATGAAGTCATCTGGGGTCTGGTCGATGGGTTCACTATACCTAAAGTGGTCGACAGGATTGTGGACATCGATGTCGACCAACAAGCCTGGGACTCGCTTAGATCCTTCTTCAAGGTAGTCACCTCATCCTCCTTTTCCTCTTTGACCTTCTCGACATTTACTTGCCCATACAACTTATCTTACAATCATATATATGTATTTTTGAACAGACGGGCTATCAACTACTGGGCTACATCCGATCCTTGAACCATTTGAGGTTGGAATTGGAAAAGGCTTGCAAGGATCACCAAGTCGAGGTTGAGCACCTTTTTAAGGAGTGAGATGAGGTTGATTGCTCCTTGAAGGAAAGAACATCGAGATCGAGGTTCTTTAGGAGGCACTCCATAAGGAGAAAGAGGCATCGAAGGAGTTGAGGACCGCCTCTAGTGATAAGTGGTAAAAATATAATAATAAAAGTATTAAATTATAAAATAAATTAATTTATTTTTAAAAAATTAATATTTTTATTAATCTTTTATATGAAAGAAGGTTGTCAATAGGAAGATCTTATTTTTTTGGTTCAGATGAAACAAGTTTCAAGCAAAACGGACTTCAAACAAGTCCGAAATTGAATTTCAAAGGAAATGAAGAAAAATAAAAAAAAATAATATTTAAATGTTGGTTGGTTCGGTTCAAATCGGCTTAGCAAACTAGCCTAGCCTGACTGCATTCAGACCAACCCAACCACTCGGCCCATCTAAATCGCTGATGCCCTGCTAACGTCGCACTGATGTTAGGATTTTTCGCAGCATATGGTGGACTGCTACAGTAATCGAAGCAAGAACATTTTCAGTATTTCATACGGCAATACGTGTGTGGATGCTATTTGCTGGGATTTGATCGAACGGTTGATTTATGTGCACTAATGGATGGTCCAGGCGGCTGCCGCTCGAGATCCGACGGTGGAGGCTAAATACGGTTTTAAATAAGCATCTGAAGCCATCTTTAAGCATGATCTGATGGCCCATATTCGATCTTCAACATTGATCCGATGGTCCAAAGGAATTCTGACTTGATTTGGATTTTTAAATGGTTTTTGAGTGGTTTTTAGCCTATTTGATTGACATCCAATGGTCAGAATCGATCCAAGCATCTTTCTGAGTTATTTTGAGAGTTTTAAATCCGACTTTAATGAAATTTCGACCCAAGACCATCCTGATTAGCCTATTTAAAGGCCTAGTGCCTGCTGTTGTCGAGAAGAATAAGTAGAGAGCTAGGGAGTTTAGAATTAGATAGAGTTAGGGAGATAAAGCAGAACAGAGAGTTTTAGGAAGAAAGAAGGAGAGGTCTGGAGAGAGTTCTTATTCTTTATTTTCTTTTCTCTCTTCAAGATCAATCAAGCGGCTCTTCTTCTTCATCGAGTTCTCCATACCAAGAGCAATGGACGATCAGTTTTAGTGAACAAGTAGTCTAATTTCTTCATGTTTTTTATTTTATTTACTATTTTTGATCTTGTTACCATGAACTAAATTTATTTTACTAAGGCTAAGATATAGTCACTCTTTTGATGCAATATTTAGTAAGATTTGTATTTAATTTTATATTTTATTCATGAGGAGTATATAAATCTATTCTTAATGCTTTTAGATTACTGACCATCTTCTAATTGATTTGATGGGCATAGATGATATGGACCAAGTACGTCTATGTCGATGTTTCTTGATTTATATACCTTGTATCATGAATCGAATTAGAATTCATATGCATGCAAAAATTTTAGTGCACTTTGGATGTAGTGTATTTTAATTCGAGGGTTTCATAAAACTTAAAGCATCAATACTATTTAAATTACATCTGGACCAAAGGATAATTAATAAATATTGATAGTTTTGCTATGTCTGGACTAAAGGGTAGTAAATAACTTAGGAGACTTCGCATGAAACAAAATTAACCTAATTTATATAAATACTTAAATATTATATTGATTGAGTTGGTGAAGCGATTGCCTTAGTGACCTATTATTTTTGAGTTTAAAACTCTAAAAATTATACACTCTCTATTTTCTTATAATTTATTAATTTATTTTTTTATTTTTTCTTATTTTTCTTAATTCTCATAAATCGATTATCTAAATAAAGCTTAGAAAAAAATTTTTTAGTACTTATTTTTCAATCCTCTAGGGACGATACTCTACTCATTTACTTTATTACTTGATCGACTGGTGTACTTACCATAGCTATAGATTAGCATGTATCAAGTTTTTGGCATCGTTGTCGGTGATTGTGTTTAAAATAATATTAAAATTTTGATTCTTAATTTACTTTAGAATTTTATTTTTAATTTTTATTCTTATTTTATTTTTAGATTTGTTTAGTGCATGATACATACTGGACATAGTGACTTACTACCTTTAGACCCAGAAATCGAGAGGACCATCAAAAGACTACAACAAAAAAGGAACATGGTAGCTAAAGATCCTAATGATATCAATCTGGGATTGGATATGGCGATCGAGGGACGACAAGAAGCTATTTAAGCAGCACATCATCCATTAAACGACTACATTACACCATCTATAGCCGACGTAGCTTCTAGCATCAGAAGACCGCCTGTGTGAGCAAACAACTTTGAAATAAAATTGGCGATGATCTAGATGATTCAATCAACTATTCAATTCAATGGACATGTGCATGACGATCTGAATGCCCACATTTCTAACTTTCTTGAATTTTGTGATATTTTTAAAATTAATGGAGTGTCAGATGATGCTATTAGATTAAGGCTATTTTTTTTTTTTATGGAACAAAGCTAAAAGTTGGCTTCATTCTCTTCTTGCAGGTTCTATCATAACTTGGGATATCCTAGCCTAGAAATTCTTAGCCAAGTACTTTCCACCTTTCAAGACTGCAAAGATGCGCAATGATATCACTTCTTTTGTGCAAATGGACATGGAGACACTATATGAGGCTTGGGAGCATTTTAAGGAACTACTGAGGAGATATCCATATCATCAACTATCCGTATGGTTTTAGGTATAAATTTTTTACAATGATTTATCTCCTACTAATCATTCTATGATTGATGCAGCAGCAAGAGGAACCATTAATCGAAAAATGAAGGAAGAAGCCTTTGATCTGATCGATGAGATGGCATCAAATAGCTATCAGTGGCAAATAGAATGCATGATGCCAAGAAGACCAACAACTGTGCAGGGAGTGGATTGCGTTCCAGCTTTATTAGCTGAAATTATAGCCCTTAGAGCCAAAGTCAATAATATAAAGGAAACAACTATGCACATTTAGAGCATCACTTGTAATCTATGTGAAGGAGGACATGATACAAGCGACTATCAAACAGAGTGGAGGCAGCATCCAAATTTCTCATGAAGCAATCAAAATATAGCACAATAGCCACCCTCGGGATTCCAAGCACCTAAGAAGAAGCCTGATATGGAGGAGCTGATGGTCAAATTCATGCAAAACCAAGAAGCGACTATAAAAAATCTGAAAAACAAACTTAGGCAAGACCAAGCAGTAGCAATTCAAAACTTGGTGATGCAAGTAGGATAGATGGCTAAGATAATCTCCAAGAGACCACAAGGATCCTTGCCTAGCAACATGGAGACCAATCTGAGGGAGCACATCAATGCTATTACCTTAAGAAGTGGTAAAGAGCTGGAGGAGCTATATTAGAAGAAAGAGATCGAAGAGCCAACTACAAACCAAGAAAAGCGAACTAATGTTCATCAGTCACCGAAATAACCAACAAATGGATGGTCCCCAAGTATAAAGTTTGCTAATCCAAATGTGAAGCCCTACATGCCGCCACTATCATTTCCAGAAAGATAAATATAGCATCCAGATAAAAAATTTTCTAATTTTTTAAAAATTTTAAAGAATTTACATATTAATATTCCTTTTGTAGATGCTATCACTCAAATGCCTAGCATGCCAAGTTTCTCAAAGAAATTCTAATAAATAAAAAAATGATGAAGGAGCATGAGAGAATAAATTTGAATGAAGAATGCTTAACAATACTTCAAAACAAATTACCATAGAAGCTAAAAGATCTAGGGAGCTTTACTATTCCTTGTATTATTGGTGATTGTAGTTTTGAAAAAAATTTATATGATTTAGGAGAAAGTATTAGTCTCATGCCTTTCTCTATTTTCAAGAAGCTGGGTCTAGGAGAATCGAAGCCTACCATGATCACTCTTCAGCTAGCTGACAGATCCATCAAATATCCAAGAGGTATAGTGGAGGATGTCTTGTTAAAGATAAAAAAAATTATTTTTCCTATTGATTTTATTTTTCTTGATATGGAAGAAGATTATGATGTACCTCTTATCTTAGGGAGACCCTTTTTAGCTACTGGAGGAGCTTTAATAGATGTTCAATAAGAAAAATTAATTCTAAGATTCCAAGATAAATAAGTTACTTTTAATGTTTTTAAAGATATTAAACATCTTGATGATAATCAAACTTATTTTCAAATTGATGTTATTAATAAATTAGTATATGAGAATTCTATAGAAAATAGGTTTGAGACTATGAAAGCTAGCAATGTCCAATTGAAAGAGGGTTCGACCAAACATGAAAGTATTTTGATTGAAGTGGCATCGGATTGATTCAGCCCAGAACTCCAAGAAAGTCAAGCTGAAGACTATAAATCAGAACTACTAGATAGGTTGTTTCTTTTCTTTTTAGTTTTGATCCTTTTATTTTATTTTTCAGTAATTTATTATTTCTCTTTTACTGATTTGATGTGTATTTTTAATTTTGCTGAGAAAAATCAATAAGAACTCAAGCCAAATTTTAAAGCTTCAAAGAACCAGACAAAACCAAATTAAGTGTATTCCTTCCTATCCTTTATTGCACCTTTACTTTTTCTTTCTCCATTGAGATAATGTAGAATAAGTTGGGGGGGAGAAAAAATTTTTGAAAAAAAAAATTCTTTTAAACCATGTATCAAGAAGAAAATTTTAAGAAAGATAGATCAGAAAAAGTGATAAAAGTTAGAAATATCTGCTAATGAATGTAACGAGTTAAAGAAGTAGATTAATTGGTCAGAATTTTAGCAACCTACTTAGGTCTCCTAAAGACTATTAGTACTTTTGATTGCACATGCATACTAACAAGATAAAGTAGGTATTGATTATAAGACCAACTGAGAATTCAATTATCACTGAAAATTGATAATTAATATATATTCTAATTAAAGAAACTTGAATTTAAGGAAAGAGCTACTTACCAAAAATAAAGTACAAATGATAGAGTATATGTGGATTATCCAAAGCTTAGTAATTGGATCTCTGCACCTAGGTCAAGTGTGGAAGTTCACGTCAAATAGTAGAGGAAAGGCCAAGATGCTCAGCATAAAATAAATAAATAAATAAATAAATAAATAAATAAAAATAAGGTAGTCTGAAATCTATCTTAATTTATGAGCTTAAAATTGAGAATGTATAGAAAATTAATCAAAATAGATGATACTTTTATCCTTTAAATTAACACCAAAATGCTAAGTTAGCTTTCACGAATACAAGTGCTATAGATTTTTGATATACTCTAAGATAGTTTTTAATTATATTGACCACGAAATTTGCTTCTAAAGCTTAATGCTTAATTAGTAGTATTTTCTAAACTTTTTGATCTTCAATCCTAGATCTATCTTTATAATGGAGGATCTTATTAAAATATGATGATAAATAAAGCATTGCTAAGAAACTAGCAATGATTAAATTGGAGGGTGTGATAAGTGATAAAAATATAAAAATAAAAATATTAAATTATAAAATAAATTAATTTATTTTTAAAATATTGATATTTTCATTGGTCTTTCATAGAAAAGAAGGTTATAAACAGTAAGATTTTATTTTTTTGGTTCAGATGAAATAAGTTTCAAGCAAAATAGACTTCAAATAAGCCCAAAATTGAATTTCAAAGAAAATAAAGAAAAAAATAAAAAAAATTATTTAAATGTCGGCCAGTCTGGTTCAAACTGGCTTAGCAAATCGGTCTGGCCCGACCACATTCAAACCAACCCGATCACTCGGCCCACCTAAACCGCTGATGCCCCACTAACGTCAGGATTTTTCATGGTGTACGGTGGACCGCTACAGTAACTGAAGTAGGGGCATTTTTGGTATTTCATATGGCAACATGTGCATGGATGCTGTTCACTAGAATTTGATCGAACGATTGATTTCTGTGTGCTAATGGATGGTCTAGGTGGCTGTCGATTGAGATTCGACGGTGGAGGCTAAATCCGATTTTAAATAAGCATCTGAAGCCATCTTTAAGCATGATCTGATGGCCTAGATTCGATCTTCAAGACTAATCCATTGATCCAAATGAATTCCAACTTGATTTGGATTTCTAAAATGGTTTTTGAGTGGTTTTTGGCCCATTTGATTGACATCCAATGGTCAGAATCGATCTAGGGCTCTTTCTAAATTATTTTGAGAGTTTTAAACCCGATTTCAATGAGATTTCGACCCAAGGCCATCCTAATTAGCCTATTTAAAGGCTTGCTACCTACTGTTGCTGAGAAGAATAAGCAAAGAGATAGAGAGTTTAGAATTATTTAGAGTTGGGGAGATAGAGCAGAATAGAGAGTTTTAGGGATAAAGAGGGAGAGGTCTGGAGAGAGTTTTTATTCATTATTTTCTTTTCACTCTTCAAGATCAATCAAGTGGCTCTTCTTCTTCATCGAGTTCTCTACACTAAGAGAAATGGATGATCAATTTCAGTGAATAAACAATCTAATTTTTTCATATTTTTTATTTTATTTATTATTTTTGATCTTGTTACCACGAACTAAATTTATTTTACTAAGGCTAGGATGTAGCCACTCTTTTGATGCATTATTTAGTATGATTTGCTTTTAATTTTATATTTTATTCATGAGGAGTATATAAATCTATTCTTAATGCTTTTAGATTACGGGCTATCTTCTAATTAATTTGATGGACATAGATGATACGGATCAAGTATGTCTATGTTGATGCTTCTTGATTTATATACCTTGTAACATGAATTGAAATAGAATTCATATGAATGCAGAAATTTTAGTGCACTTTGGATGCAGCATATTTTAATTAGAGAATTTCACAAAACCTAAAGAATCAGTATTTATTTAAATTACGTCTGGACCAAAGGGTAGTTAATAAATATTGATAGTTTTGCTACACCTGGACTAAAGGATAGTGAATAACTTAGGAGACTCCACCATCATATGAAACAAAATTAACCTAATTTATATAAATACTTAAATATTGTATTGATTGAGTTGTTGAACTAATTGCCTTAGTACCCTATTGCTCTTGAGTTTAAAACCCTAAAAATTGTACACTCTCTATTTTCTTACAATTTATTAATTTATTTTTTTATTTTTTTCTTATTTTTCTTAATTCTCATAAATCGATTATCTAAATAAAGCTTAGGAAAAAGTTTTTTAGTACTTATTTTTCAATCCTCTAGGGACAATACTCCACTCACTTACTTTATTACTTGATCGATTGGTGCACTTGCCATAGTTATGATTAGCACGCATCATCTGGCTTGGAGGAAGAGCAAAGGAGAAGAGCCAAAGCTCAGACTGCTGAGTTAAAGGAGCAGATTTCAAGGCAGATCTTAGAGGCGATGGCCCGGACGATAGAAGAGTTCAAGGTCTCCTCCGAGATGAGTGACCTAAACATCAGGTTTGGTCAGGAGGCCTTCAACAAAAGTTATGAGCTCTATGAGGAATGGGTGGCTAACAAATTTTTGGAGCTCGACTTTGACTTCTTATATGAAGGAGCTCTTGAGGAAGTGGTGGATCCATCTATCGATGTGACCAATGCTCTGCCCGTTGAGCCAGCTTTTGCCACATCTCCAACCTCGCCTGCACCTACCACTATTGAATGGCTCACACCGGCTGAGGCTACATCGGACTCCTCCATTATTCCCCTGGAGGTCTGAGACCTTCCATTTTTATATTCTCTCTAATCTATTTTTTTTTCTTTGTATTAAAAATATTTTGATTAATGAAGTCAATTTTGTAAATGAGTTTTTTCTTCTATGGAGTTCATGTGGTGATATTTTCATGCTTCAAATGCAGTCTCCTATCAAAGCCGATCCCCTTCCTCAAGGTGTTCCCATGAAGACTCATCTTAAGAGCCTAAGGTGGGAAGCTCATCATCTTAAGAGAAAATTGGAGAAGGTTGAAGACAAACTTAAAAAATCGAAGAAGGATTATGCCGATGCTGCCATCAAAATTGACCGTCTGCAACAATCATCTAGACAATAATTTAGAGAATATAATACCAAAAAGTATTACTTAAATGAAGAGCTTGAGGAGGTCAGGAAGCATGCAAATGATAAATCCTGGACTTTGATAGCCAAGGCTTGCTCCCTTGAAGTTGAACTGAACGCGACGAAGGAGAAAATTCTATTATTGGAGGGAAGCTCGACATGGTCTACTGACTGGGAGGAGTCCAGTTGGGGTTGGTCCAAGAGATTTTTAGAGCTCCAAGGTCAACTCCAAGTTGCTGAGGTTTCACTCAATAATTTCAAGCTTGGCTGAAGTAATGAAATCACCAACCTCCAGTAGCAACTTCAAAAGCAGACTAGGAGATAACTGGTCTTAAAAAGCAGTTGGCGGAGAAGTCAGATGCTAGTTCGAATAGGAAGTCAGATGAGCTTCTTTCCTTAAGAAACTCTTTGGAGACTTTATCAACGACATTGGCGAAGGAATTGGTTGAGCTTCAATAGCTGAAGATTCAACTGATTTACAAGCATCAAGCTATTAAAGATGCAAAAGCCGAATCCAAAGTTTTGAGAAAATAGTTATGGGAGGCCAAAGACAATTTTTGACAGGCTGATAAATTATTCATAGAGTGTCTATTGAAAAAAAAGAAGCTTGAAGAAGAGATTGCTAGCTTGAAGCAATCTCTAGGAATGGTGGAAAGCGGTTGTTCGAGGTCTAAGGAACTAGGTCCTTCTTAGGACTTCGTCCATCTTATTTTGCCTTTTTCTTTTGTATGGTCTTATAGACCTTCACTTTATAACACCCTTCAATTTTAATAAAATAATATTTTCTTCAATTGCCATGGATTTGACGTCTATTGACTTCTTATCTTTTTGCCTTAGGTAATAGGAGGCCTTCATTCATGTCAGGACGAGGCTCTCCTCCTGTTCCTGACATGGTTGTCCTCTACTTTTGTTAGGATGAGGTTCCTCTCCTATCCCTAATAAAATCATAGGGGCATAAAAGAGCCATTGTAGGGGCCTCTCCCCTCCTCCTATCTTAAATAACTAAAGATTTTCATCCATGTCAGGATGAGGTTCTCCTTCTGTTCCTAACATGGCTGATCTTTTTTATTCTCCTATCAGGATGAGATTCTTCTCCTGTTCCTAATGGGATTGGCTTTTTTTTGTTCGGATGAGGTCCTCCTCCTATCCCTAATAGTAATAGGGGCACGAAAGGGCCGTTGCAAAGGTCTCTCCCCTCCTCCTATCTTAAATAACTAGAGGTCTTCATCCATGTCAAGATGAGGTTCTCCTTTTATTCCTGACATGGCTGACCTTTTTTATCCTCCTATCAGGATGAGGTTCTCCTCTTGTTCCTAATGAAATTGGCCTTTCTTTGTTATAGCGAGGTCCTCCTCTTGTCCCTAATAAAGTCATAGGGGTACGAAAGTGCCATTATAAGGGCCTCTCCCCTCCTCCTGTCTTAAATAATAAGAGATCTTCACCATTTTAGGATAAGGTTCTCCTCCTGTTCCTGACATAATTGGTCTTTTTTATCCTTCTGTCAGGATAAGATTCTCCTCCTGTTCCTGACAGGGTTAGCTTTTCTTTGTTAGGGCGAGGTCCTCCTCCTATCCCTAACAAAGTCATAGAGGTACGAAAGGGCTATTGCCCAAGGATGGCCACCCAAGAGAGAGGGTGAATTGGATGTTTAAAAATTTAAACTCTAATTAAACTAAATTTTAATATAGTATGCTTGATCAAATAATATGAGACACAAGTATAAAATGAGAGTAATGTAAACAACATAATGACAAGCATAAGAGACCAAGCTTTTATAGTGGTTTGGTGCCAAACTCGACACCTACGTCCACTCCTCAAGTAAACCACTTGAGAGTTCAACTATAATCACTCAATTGATTATAGTTTGATTATTTTTCTTGGGCTCATAATTCAATCTAGTTAGTTTTGACCTTGGCTCACCAACTACAACCTTTACAATAATTGTTTTCCTAGGCTAACAATCAACCCCGATTGATTTTGACCTAGGCTCACCAATCAAACCTTTACAATATCCAACTTTAGGCTTAGACCAACCACAAGTTTCTCATCCCAAGAAACTTGTAAACAAATAAAATACAATCATAATATTTAAAAAAATTTTAAGAAAAAACTCAATGAAGCCCAAAAATAAGAGTTCGCAAGATGGAAGGCTTGATTGCTTCGCTATTCTTCTTAAATGCTTGAAGGAAGTTGGTGAAGCTCTTCAATACTTGTATCTTGACTTCTCTCAACCTTAGAATGATTGGAAGAATAAGAATATTCAAAAGAATAGATCCTTCACTTCACTTAATAGGTCTCATAATGAATGCACTTGGTGTAGGCTTGAAAGCTCTTGAATATATATTGCAAAAGTCCTTGAAGTTCTTAAATGTTTCTTATATATTCCAAGGCTTTTCCACCACTCTAAAACCTTTGAAGAAGTTCCATTTAATTTTCTAGCCATTGGGCATCAAAATCTAGCCGTTGAAAAAAAGTTGGAGCTGGAAAAGTGCAGTTCTGGGGAAAACTAGCCGTTATAGTGACTTAATCGACTAACCTTCTTAACTTAGTCGACTAAGTCCCCTGCACCTCAACTTCAGTCTTTTCTGTGCTTTCTATCTTGTGCAGTCTTCTGAGACATAGTCGACTAACCTCTTAGACTTAGTCAACTAAGTCTCCTGGATCCAGAATTCTAGCTTTTTTGTGCTCTTTGTGTTCTGTTGTCTTCTAATACTTAGTCGGCTAAGTCTAAGACTTAGTTGACTAAGTTTCCTAGGATCTGAATTTTTATTTTTCTGTGCTTTCTATTTCTACTATTCTTTGATACTTAGTCGACTAACTCCTAGCTTAGTCGACTAAGATGCATGCCAAGCATGCTATTTGGTTTTTGATAGCCTTTCTTCTTCAATTTCTTTTGTGGGCTAGATTTTTTTCCAAAATTTGATTTATCTCTCATTAACCATTCTTTCTAGGATGTGTCAATTCTTGATTTTCTTCAAGAGCCTCTTGATTGGTGGTACCCCATTTGATTGATGAAATTCACTTAGAGCATTATGAATACTTGAAATATAAAGCTACACAACCTCAAAATATTTTTAGTAACTTAACAAATTATACTCAAATACTTTTGTTATCATCAAAATCAATCCGGGGGTCAACAATCTTCTCCTTTTTGGTGATGAAAAAATCCTTTGAGTATACCTTTCTTTCAAATTTTAAAATAACTTTCATGCAATCAATTTATATGCAATATATTCATTCATGCTATATCAAATTTCATATGCTCCCTCTGAATATAATCACTATGTTCAAATTATGTTTTAATTTTTGTATTTACTCCCACTTAATGTGTGCCAATTGATTTTTGAGGTTTCAAAAATACATCTTTCCATATTTAAATCAATTAAAATTAAATACTTTAAATTAGTTATTATATATTTAATTTTTAGATTATATTCACTTATTATTATCCTTCTACTCCTTTTTGTCATTATCAAAATGATAAACATTTACATTACACATTAAGAACATTAAGAGCACTAGACATTATATATTATATACAAGAGATAATCCATCACATATTGCACGTGCAAATGAGGAAAATTGGAAACTTTATTCATATATATATTTAAAGTTTGATCATAAACATAGGGCCAAATGGGCATTCATGAAAAGATCAAAAGAAGCTTAAACCATTATAGATATCACATCAAATACAAAATAGATTTTAAGCTCAAGGGTATGCAACTATAGATGGCCTAATCTAAGGTACGGTTAGGATGAGTTGAGGATGGATCCATAGCTACCTAAGGATGCTGCCTAGTAAGGGCACGTTCCACAGCATGCTCCACCAAAGTAGGAAGTCGATCAAACATCTCATTAATGACTCGATATGCAATATCAGTAATTTGATCTTCTTCAAGACAGATAGAACATGCAGGCCATACAGATGGACCTACAGATCTTGGCACGGGCTTAGACATTGTCACGGGCTCCTCTTCATCATCAACTTTGGTTCACTGCCCATTTACCTTTTTGAAATCCATCCTCTTCAAGGAGTTTTCATTATACGTGTCAAAGTGCTTCATCTCCTTGAATGATTTACCCTCCATGTCGATACCAAACTCTCTAAATATGATGGTTAGGAACTTTTCATAAGGTAGAGCCAGTTTTGCTCTCATTCTTACTTCTTGCATGATCTTCATCATCAAGATAGAAAAATTAAAATTTTCTTTCTTCAAAATATGATAAAAAAATTTCCACATTATTCCTTGTCACATAATTAAAGCATCCAATCCGGGAATAAAAATCTTGCAAACCATGTGATGTAAAAGATGATGCTCGGTACTCAAATGTTTTGCCAAAATCTTTTCAAAATCTAAAGCATCATCCCGATTAAACAGCAGATGAAGTCCTTCTTGCCAATCGTCAAACCTCTCAGCCCCTTACACCGAAGTCTTTAGTAACTGCCCCAGATTTTTCACTGTCAAATGTATCTTGACCCCTTTAACTTTAGATTCAAGAGATTAAGAACCTATTCTTTTATTTCCATAAAACTCCCTTTCAAGATTTGGGTAGGTGGGCAATTTTAGTGAACATAAGTACTCCCAACCTTAGAATTTGATGCACTCCCCAATCTCAAACCCTTATTTCTCTAGGAAAATAAAATCAATCTTTCTTTCAATGGTCACAATCCTTGAAGAAAATGGTATCACCTTTGAGGGAGAGGGTGTGACCTGAGATGGGGGTTGAATGGGAGTGGAAATAGGAGTGGAACGATGGGGTAGTGAAAATGGTGAATCACGTGCAGTTGGAGCAGCCGAAGGAGGAGGTGAGGAAGGTGGAGATGAGGCTGGGAGAATGGGGATCGGACCAGATTGTGGCTGCTCAGTGGCATCTGAATAATTTTTCATCCTTCGCTCATACGATCATAGTTGAATAGGAATGATCTTAGGATGAGTGCAAAGTTTCTTCTTTCTTGGTGCCATGGATCCAAGTCCTCTTTCTCAAGATTTTTAGGGCTCTGATTTGAAAATTTTTTGAGAGAAAATGGATGTCCTAGGGTTCTAAATTGAGACAGCTAAGAAAGGGCGAATGAAAAATAAAGAAAATCCCATGGGTATTCTATTTTATAAATAGGATTCTCGATACTTAGTCGACTAAGATTAAGCTTTTAGTCGACTAAGTCTTAGTCGACTAAGACATTTTATCTTAGTCTGCTCAGTTTGGCACAGAACTTAATGGTTAAATTTTCAGTCCAAGAGATCTTGCAATGACTCATGTCTTTTTCAATGGAATTAATGTAAGGATGATTTATGAAAAATTCATCACATCGTACCATACAAACATATTCAATAATTTTAACAATATGGATCAAATAATCCTAATTGCTTTCTTATGGCACAAAACCTTTCTTCATTTAATGGTTTAGTGAAAATATCTGCAATTTGATTTTCAGTTGGCACAAAAGAGTTATGTCATTATTTTGTACAAGATCTCTAATAAAATGATGTCTAACCTCTATATGTTTTGTTCTTGAGTGTATATTAGATTCTCTATTAAATTTATAGCACTAGTATTGTCACATCAAATAGGAATATTGTTATAAATGAACCATAGTCCTCTAGTTATTGTTTGATCTATAATAGTTGAGCACAATAACTTCCAGCAGCAATATATTCGGCTTCCACCGTAGATAAGGCTACTAAGTTTTGTTTCTTACTAAACCATGAGATCAAATTTACCCCTAGAAATTGACATGTTCCACTTGTATTTTTCCTATCTAAGCAACATCCAGCAAAATCTGAATCACTATATCCAATTAAGTCTAGTGAAGATTATTTTGAGTACCACAAGCCTACATCTTGAGTGTTTATCAACTACTTGAAGATTCTTTTAACTATAGCTATATGTTATTCTTTGGGGTTTGATTGATAACGTGCATACATACATACACTAAATATTATATCAAGCCTACTCGTAGTTAAATAAAGCAAAGATCAAATCATACCTCTATATAATTTGGGATCTACTGCTTTTTCTTTTGAATCTAGGTCAAGCTTACAACTTGTGCTCATAGGGGTGACACTCCCTCTAACATTCTCCATCCCAAATTTTTTTAGCATTTCTTTTATGTATTTGCTTTAGTTGATGAAGATTCCCTCATATGATTGCTTAATTTGGAGTCCAAGAAAGAAATTGAGTTCCTCCATCATACTCATCTCGAACTCTTCCTGCATGAGACTAGCAAATTCTCTACACAAATTTTTATTAGTAGCTCTAAACACAATGTCATCAATATATAGTTATACAATTAGTAAGTTGTTTGATTTTTTTTTAACAAATAATGTTTTGTCTACATTTTCTCTTCTAAAGTTATTATCTAATAGAAACTTGCGTAACCTATCATACCAAGCCCTAGGGGCTTGTTTTAATCCATAGAGTATCTTTTTAAGTCTATACACATGATTTGGCAATTCTTGATTTTCAAAATCTGGAAGTTGTTCTACATAAACTTCCTCCTCAATTAGTCCATTCAAAAATATACTTTTTACATCCATTTAAAAAAGTTTGAAATTCATAAAACATGCAAATGACAAGAGCAATCTAATAACTTTAAGTCTAGCTACAGGTGCAAAGGATTTATCAAAGTCAATTCCTCCTTGATTGTATCATTATGCCACCAATTTAGCCTTGTTTCTAATTACATTATCCTTTTCATCAATTTTATTTCTAAAGATCAATTTAGTTTCAATTATAAGAAAGTTTTTAGGTCTTTCAACTAGTTCCCAAACTTTATTTCTTTCAAATTGGTTTAACTCTTCTTGCATTACTAATATCCAATTTGAGTCTTTTTGAACTTCAATTATATTCTTAGGTTCTAAGTGAGATACAAATGCAAAATGATTCATAGCCTTCCAAAGAGATGATCTAGTTTTAACTCCATGAGATGGATCACCAATAATTAATTCTTTAGGATGATTATGATCATACCTCCATTCCTTTGGTAAATTAGATGTACCTTGCTCTTCTTGATGTTGTTGCTCCCTTTCTTCAACATCTTGCTTTTCAGCTTCTCGTTCTTGTGAAGCTGTATCTTCAAGTATCATAATCTTCATTTTTTTTTCTAAATTATCTACATCTATATCAATTTCTTCTTTTCTTGCTTTAAGAGAGTTAGTTTCATGAAAAATAACATGCACGGATTCCTCTACAACTAATATTCTTTTATTAAATACTCTATATGCTCTACTATTAGTTGAATAGCTTAGAAAAATACCTTCATCTAATTTTGCATCAAATTTACCTAATTTATCTTTGTCATTTATCAAAATAAAGCATCTACATCCAAAAGCTTTGAAATATGAAACATTAGGTTTCTTTTCTTTGTAAAGCTTATATGGAGTTTTCTTCAAAATAGGTCTTATTAATACTCTATTTAACACATAGTATGCCGTGTTAATAGCTTCCACCCAAAAATATTTTGGAAGGTTGCTTTCACAAAGCATGGTCCATGCAATTTTAATTAATATTCTATTCTTTCTTTCCATCACTCCATTTTGTTGGGATATCCTAAGGACTGAAAAATTATGATTTATTTCATTCTTAGAATAAAAGCTTTTAAATTTTTGATTTTTAAATTTTGTGCCATGATCACTTTTTTATATATAAAACATTACATTTTTTTTCTTTTATAATTTTGTTAAATAGCTTAACAAACATGTCGAAGGCATTATCTTTATGAGATAAAAATAAAACTCAAGTATACCTTAAAAAATCATCGATTATCATAAAATCATATCGTTGTCCTCCCAGAGTTGTAGTTGAAATTGGTCTAAATAAATCTATATGAAGTAACTCTAGAGGTCTAGTTGTTGAGATAATATTTTTGGAGTTGAAAGATGATTTTGTTTGTTTCCCAAATTGAAATGCTTTGCAAATCTTATTCTTTTCAAAATTTATTTTGGGTAAATCTTTTACTAAGTCAAGCTTGATTAATCTAGACAATGAGTCCATGCTTACATGACTTAGCCTATTATGCCATATCCAACTAAATTCATTTATCTTAGCATTTATAGCAATAAGATATTCAATATTTTCATTTTTGAGTTTATTAAGATCAATAATATAAACATTACCATGTCTTTTTTCTATGAACTTAATGCTATTATCAAATGAATTAGTTACTATACAATGAGATGATTTAAATGAAACATTAAAATTTTTATCACATAGTTAACTAATACTAAGTAGATTATGCATTAAACCATCAACTAGCAATATATTTTTTATACAAGTAGAGGTTGCGATCAAGATGTTACCATGACTAATAATTTTATCTTTACCATTGTCATCAAATGTCACCACACCTCTATCTATTGCTTCAAGAGAGATAAATTGGGATCTATCTCCCATCATGTGCCTCGAACTGCTATCTAGATACTATATTTTTTTAGTTCTCATGGATGCCAAGCACAACTATACACAAAATCAAGTAGATTTAGGTAACCAAGTTAACTTGAGTCCTTTGAGATTAGCACAAATGGTTCCTTTTAGAATCCAAATTTATCTTATCTTTGATTGATTTGTATTTAATTTATTATTTGCATTCATTATGCATTGTTACATTTAAAACAAGTTATGATTTTTCTTTGATCTTGTGATCTATCAAATACATTCCCTAGAAATTTTTATTTTCTTTGTGGATTGTATCCTAAACCGGCTTTATTGAAAACCATCTTTTGATTATCAATCAATGTTTGAAAATTTTTTGAACTAATCATGTACCTATCCATAATTAATCTTAGTCTTACTATTTTATCTTGCAAAGATACATTCTTTTCACTAGATTCATCTAATTTATTTTGTAGTTCTTTCATATCTTCTTCTACTTTAGCTTTGTCTTTGGTTAAGAGTTGGTTATATTTCTTTAGTTCTTTATTCTTATGTGATAGCTTCTTAAAATCACTAATTAAGTCATTAAAAGCATCATATAACTCTTCAAAAGTAAAATCTAAAATTAAAGTATCATCATTTACCTCATCATTATTGCATGCCATAAGACAAAGATTTGCCTTTTCTTCTCTTTGATATTCTTCCTCACTTGAGGAAGAGTCCTCATCATTGATCCATGTGGCTTTGTATGCTTTTTTCTTTGTTCGCTTAGAGCTTTTCTTCAACATGGGACAGTCCATCCAAAAGTGTCCGAATTTCTTGTACTCAGAGCAAAGTGGTGGTTGTTCCTTTTCTTTTTTCTTCTCTTTCTCTTTGCTACCTTCTCCCTTATTGTATTTTCTTCTAGGCTCAAATTTCTTCCTTCTTTTCATGAACTTCTTGAATCTTCTTGCTATCATGGCCATCTCCTCATCATCTTCTGAGTGTTCTTTGGAATCACTTTCTTCTTCATGGATGGTAGCAGCCTTAAGGGCTATGATTTTCTTTTTCTTCACCTCTTCTTTCTTTTCTTGGTTCATGTTTAGCTCATAGGTCATAAGAGATCCAATGAGCTCTTCCAAAGCAAACTTGTTTAAGTCCTTTGCTTCTTGAATGACAGTCACTTTTGGCTCTCAACTTTTTAGCAAGGACCTAAGAATTTTTCACACAATATCACTATTAGAATAATCCTTTTCTAGACTCTTTAAACCATTTAATATATCGGTGAATCTTGTGAACATTTTGATGATAGTTACATGTGATTCTATTTTTAATAATTCATACTTGTGTACCAACATGTTTATCTTGGATTCTTTGACTTGATTAATACCCTCATGGGTAACTTCAAGTCTATCCTAAATTTCTTTAGTGGATTAACATGTTGATATCCTATTAAACTCATTTGCATCCAAAGCACAATACAATACATTCATTGCTTTGGCATTGAGTTATGCTTCTCTTTTGTCATGTTCATTTCAATCGTTTTCGGACTTTGGAATGGACATGCCATCAATTATGATTGTGGGTGTATAAGGATCTTTCACTATAAGATTCCATATGTCATAGTCTTGTGCTTGTATAAATATCCTCATTCTTACTTTCCAATAGGAATAATTGTTTCCATTGAAAAGCGGTGGTCTATTGATTGATTGCCCTTCAACCAATGAATTTTCAATTGAATTTGCCATTAAATCTTTGGCTCTATGATCATTAGGTCAACAACTAATATTAGAGCACCCGCTTTGATACCACTTGTTACCTAAGGATGGCCACCCAAGAGGGGGAGTGAATTGGATGTTTAAAAATTTAAACTCTAATTAAACTAAATTTTAATATAGTGTGCTTGGTAAAATAATATGAGATATAAGTATAGAATGAGAGCAATTTAAATAACACAATAACAAGCACAAGAGACCAAGCTTTTATAGTGGTTCGGTGCCAAACTTGGCACGTACGTCCACTCCTCAAGTAAATCACTTGAGAGTTCAACTATAATCACTCAAGTGATTATAGTTTGATTATTTTTCTTGGGTTCACAATCCAATCCAATTGATTTTGACCTAGGCTCACCAACTATAACCTTTACAATAATTATTTTTTTGGGCTAACAATCAATCTCGATTGGTTTTGACCTAGGCTCACAAATCAAATCTTTACAATATCTAACTTTAGGCTTGGACCAACCCCAAGTTTCTCACCCCAAGAAACTTATAAACAAATAAAATACAATCACAATATTTAAAGAAGTTTAGAAAGAAAAACTCAATGAAGCCCAAAAAGAAGAGTTTGCAAGATGGAAGGCTTGATTGCTTTGCTCTTCTTCTTAAATGCTTGAAAGAAGTTGGTGATGCTCTTCAATACTTGTATCTTAACTTCTCTCAACCTTAGGATGATTGAAAGGACAAGAAATATTCAAAAGATTAGATCCTTCACTTTACTTAATAGCTCTTACAATGAATGCACTTGGTGTAGGCTTGAAAGCTCTTGAATATATGTTGCAAAAGTCCTCCTTGAAGTTCTTAAATATTCCATATATATTCCAAGACTTTTCCACTACTCTAAAATCTATGAAGAAGCTTCAATTAATTTTCTAACTGGTGGGCATGAAAATCTAGCCATTGAAAAAAGTTGGGGCTGAAAAAGTGCAGTTCTGAAAAAAAAACTAGCCATTACAGTGACTTAGTCGACTAACCTTCTTGACTTAGTCGACTAAGTCCCCTACACCTCAACTTCAGCCTTGTTTGCACTTTCTATCTTGTGCAGTCTTCTGAGACATAGTCAACTAACCTCTAAGACTTAGTCAACTAAGTTCTCTGGGTCCAGAATTCTGGCTTTTCTGTGCTCTCTGTATTCTACGATCTTCTGATACTTAGTTGGCTAAGTCTCAGACTTAATCAACTAAGTCTCTTGAGATCTAAATTTTTATTTTTCTGTGCTTTCTAGTTTTGCTGCTCTCTGATACTTAGTCGACTAACTCCTGACTTAGTCGACTAAGATGCATGCCAAGCATGCCATTTGATTTTTGACAGCCTTTCTTCTCCAATTTTTTTTGTAGGCTAGATTTGCTTCCAAAAATTGATTTATCTCTCATTAACCATTCTTTCGATAGTGTGTCAATTCTTGATTTTCTTCAAAAGCCTCTTGATTGGTGGTACTCCATTTGATTGATGAAATTCACTTAAAGCATTATGAATACTTAGAATATAAAACTACACAATCTTAAAATAATATTAGTAACTTAACAAATTATACTCAAATACTTTTGTTATCATCAAAATTAGTTCAGAGGTCAACAAGGGCCATTGTAAGGACCTCTCCCCTTTTTTATCTTAAATAATTGGAGGCTTTCATCCATGTCAGGATAAGGTTTTCCTCCTATTCCTGACATGATTGATTTTTTTTTTATCTTCCTGTCAGGATGAGGTTCTTCTCCTATTTTTGATAGGATTGACATTTTTTTTGTTAGGATGAGGTCCTCCTTCTATCCCTAATAAAATCATAGGAGCACAAAAAAGCCATTATAAGGGCCTCTTCCCTTCTCCTATCTAAATAATCAGAGTTCTTCATCTATGTCAGGATGAGATTCTTCTTCTATTCTTGACACGGTTGGCCATTTTTATTTCCCTATCATGATGAGGTTCTCCTTTTATTCTTGATGGGGTTGTCCTTTCCTTGCTAGGGCAAGGTCCTCCTCTTTGAAGGAACCAGATTTAGGGTTTCACGGATAGATCTTAAAATTTTTTCAAGATCAGGCAGTGAAAGATTTAAATAAATTAAATATTTATTTAAATAAATATAAAAATATCTTAGATCTAAGATTTATTACATGATCAAGATATGATATTAAATTAAAAATTAAAAATAAGAAAAAGATTAACATGTTGATCTCATCAACATGCTACAATACTACATCTAATGTAGCTATAAAATAATAGATTAGATATGATACCTGAGCAAGTTAGACATGCTAACTTACTGATCCAGACTTGAGGATAAAGTCACG
Organism: Cocos nucifera; assembly: GCA_006176705.1. NCBI lineage: Eukaryota > Viridiplantae > Streptophyta > Magnoliopsida > Arecales > Arecaceae > Cocos > Cocos nucifera. The sequence goes on along the minus strand of QRFJ01001829.1, from coordinate 533,436 downwards.
AGCCATACATGTGTCCGATCTCTAGGAGTCATCCACACGAGCCCACGAACACGATCTGAGATCCTGATGCAGGAAATCAACACAACATGCTAGTACTATGCTGATCTCTCTTCGATGATTGATTCGATGCTTCCTTTTTCGAGACTTGGACTCTCCAAAATATTAGAAGAAAGAAGAGAGATTTTAGAACTGAGACTCTCTCAAAGAAATCTCAAAAGGAGGAGGAGAGAAAATCAAGACAACCCTGGAAGAAGATCCTCTTCTTCTTCTCTTTTCTCTCACCTAGATACCTAGTTTGGTGTCTATGTAATCCCCATGCCCAGAGGTTCTATCTTCTTGATTTTTGCACACCTCAAAGCTCTCTTAATGCTCTATGTTTCATGAAAATGTCAGCCAAAAATTCATCCTAAATAAAAAGATATGCAGAGTCCAAGTTTGGTCAAAAACTCAGACAAGGAAAAGACATAATATGGCAAATTGTTGGGGTGCCCAACTCTTGGGCACCCCCACCTTATTTCCTACAATGGACTAGCAATAGGGACACACAAAAACTTCTTCTTTTACCATGGAATGCAGAGAAAATAAAGAAGGTGTGGGTGGCATAATTAGAAGGAGGTGTTTTAGTTTATAAGGATTTTATCTCATAGAATCCTAGATCAAAATTTACTTCTCTTTTTGACTTGGTCAACCACCAAATTACCATATGAGAAAGAGAGGGAGAGAGGAAGCATGCGTGAAGATCAGGGAAAAGAGAATTTCCATAAAAAATTCCTAAAAAATAGGCATGGGGGTGTGGAGGGCTAAGGTGGCGTAAGGTGTAATCCTAGACTCACTAGGATTCCATCTAAAACTTGGTCAAACATGGTTTCTCAAACCAAATTAAAGCAAAACCAAGTCAACCAAATTAAATTAGGTTCTAACCAAATTAAGAATTTAATTAAATTAGATTAAATTTTAATTTAATTTTCTAATCAAATTAGAAAATTGGGTTGACCCAAGTCCTAGTTGAACTAGGACTATTTTTTTCCTTACACTTGGCTTATCCAATAAGCCAACTGGACTTGATCCAATCAAGCCCAAATCAAATCTAATTAAATTATATTTAATTAGACATAATCTCAATCCCTTAGCTTAATCAAATTAAGCCAATTAGTAATTGAATTGCTAATCTATCATCCTATAATACTTACGCTAGGTTGAACATCAGTCGTATTGATCGTTTAATCCTAGAATGATTCTTCATCATTGATCAATTATCCGATCGGATCATAAGCTCTAATATATATGATCTCATAGATCTTAACCTAAGCTAGTAGCATAAAAATAATTTTTATATCAATCGAAGTAACCATCTAGCAGTGGTACCCGACTGTCGGATAGGTTGAATGTGTAGAACAACATCCTTAGAACCCATGCGGATATAGTTTCTATATAATTCATCCCCTTGATAAAAATGCTCATAGAACACCTTAGAGTTCAACTATCAACTCTGATCAGGTTGTCCATATTGTATTTTAAAATATCAAATCCATCTGATGGATTATTCTAGCTAAGGTTTTGCTATATTGAAATACAATGATACATTATTCTCCAACTCTTGGAGTGGTCAATTCCATCTTGATCATACTCTAACTTTGTAAGTACTTGACTATGCCCAGAAACCTTCCATTACTAAATTAAAAATTTAGTTAGTCTAGTACCAAAGCATAGTGAGTTGCTTGCAAGCCACTGAGGTGATCTTAGGTCTAAGGGACACTTATAGATATATCCCATCAGAGACATTCTCAATAGCAGAATGCTCTGGAGTTGATCATGTTTAATGATGATGTATCCATACATCTCATCTATATGCCATACCAGTGTCTCCACACTCCTTGGTTAAGAGGATAACCAATCTATATGGCATATAGCGATCTATGCTCGATAGATACTATCATCCTAATTAACAGCCTATCATTTGGTTTTGAACAGGTTTAAGGAATAATCGATAAATTCTCTCTTTATCGAAGCTAAATAGTCCTAAGGACTTCCTCACAATAATGGAGTTTGTTAGAAAATGAATACTTTTATGATAAAAATTTTTAAAAATATATTTTATTTATTAATGAATCAATTATACATACAATGTAGCTCAACCGTTAACAGGCTGACGATTAGCTTTGGGACACATAGCCACTTAGCATTGTATCTAATACCCATCTTCGACTTGTGATTGTCAAACTCCTTTATTGCTAGGGCTTTAGTGTAGGGGTGGATCAGGTACTCCTTTCCATCGATCTTCTGAAGATCGACATCACCTCCATCCATGATCTCCCAGACTAGGTCCAAGCAGCATAGGATGTACTTCATCCATTGGTGTGCCTTTGATTCCTTCAATTGAGCTATGACACCAGTGCTATCATAGTAGAGCAGGATCGGACCATCTAGGGAGGGTGCTACTCCAAGCTCAATGATAAATTTTCTCAGCCACACTGCTTCCTTCTTGGCATCTAATGTTGCGATGTACTCTGCTTCGCAAATAGTCTACCACAGTATGCTACTTAGAACTCTTCCGACAGATAGCTCCACCATTTAGAGTAAAGATATATCCTAACATGCTTCTACTATCATCATGGTCAACCATTGGTTCTTAGTATTTCTTAAGTACTTAAGAATGGTTTTAACCACTTTCAGTGGTTTTCTCCAGGGTCAGACTGGTATCTACTCACTACTCCTAGTGAGTATGCCATGTCTGATTTCATACATGTCATGGCATACATGATAGATCCCACTGTCGAAGCATATGGGACTCTACTCATATGCTCTCTCTCTCTTCAGGAGTTGTCGAACAATCCTTCTTAGAGAGAGAAATTTCATGGTCCATCGGACGATAGAGCTTTTTGAAATTCTCCATGCTGAACCTCTTTAGCATAGTATCTATGTACGTGGACTGGGATAACCCAAGCATCCTTTTAGATCTATCCCTATAGATCTTCATCCCTAGGGTGTAGGATGCTTCACCCAAGTCCTTCATGGAGAACTATGATGACAATCAGACTTTTATTTCCTATGATGCGGGGATGTCATTTTCGATTAAGAGAATGTCATCCACATACAAGACAAGGAATACTACTGCTGGACCATTTGTCCATTTGTAAATACAAGATTCTTCTCCATTCATAATGAAGCCATACATTTTAATCATTTTATCAAAATGCATGTTCCAACTCTGAGATGCCTACTTCAGTCCGTAAATGGATCTTTAAAGCCTGCACATCTTGGACTCATCTATGGATGTGAACCCCTCAAGTTGTATCATATACACCTCTTCAATCAACTCTCTATTTAGAAAAGCTATTTTTACATCCATCTGCCACATCTCATAGTCCAGATGGACAACAATCACAAGCATAATTTGAATGGATTTGAGCATTACGATAGGTGAAAATATCTTATCATAGTCAATATCATAACATTGATGATATCTCTTGGTAACTAGATAGACTTTATAGGTCTCTACCTTTTCATCTACGTCTCTTTTTCTTTTGAAGATTCATTTATATCCAATGGATTTAACACCTTCGGATGGGTCAACCAATATCCATACATCATTGACTTTCATGGACTCCATTTTAGATTTCATAATCTCAAGCTATTTCTCAGAATCAGGTCCCTGCATAGCATCTGTATAGGTGATCGGATCCTCATCATTCTCATTGAGTTTGATGGGATCACCATCTTGGACCAAGAAATCATAGTATCTATTCAGATGATATGGTACTCTACCGAATCGCCTTAATAGTGTAGGTACACTGGGCTCTAGATCTAATCTAATTAAATGCTACTTAGGTTCAGCTACAGGTGTCAATTTTTCTACCTGTTGAACTTCATCAAGTTCAATCATTGAGGCAACAGTTCCTTCACGAAGGAACTCCTTTTCCATAAAGGTTGCCTTAAGGCTGATGAACACCTTTTATTCATCAGCATACTAGAAATAGTAACCCTTACTTTCTTTGGGATATTCTATAAACATGCATTTATCAGACCGAGGTCCAAGCTTACTATATGCAAATGTTTGACATAAGCCAAACAACCCCAAACCCATAGGTGAGAGAGTGTAGGCCTACGCCAAGTCCATATCTCATATGAAATCTTTGCGATAGATTTACTCGATATGTTGTTAAATATATAACATGCAGTCTCAAGAGCATAACCTCAAAATGAAATAGGCAGACTAGAAAACTCTATCATGGATCAAACCATGTCTAACAATGTTCGATTTTTTCTTTTCGATACACCATTATGCTGTGGTGTGCCAAGAGGAGTCCACTATGAGAGAATTTCATTCTCTCCTAGATATGTCAAGAACTCATTGGATAGATATTCACCTCCTCGATCCGATAGAAGAGTTTTAATACTCTTTCCAGTTTGTTTTTCTACTTCACTTCAGAATCTTTTGAATATTTTAAATAAATCCAACTTATGTTTCATCAGATAGACATATCCATATCTGAATAGATCATCTATGAAAGTGATGAAGTAGATATATCCATCTCTGGCACTTGTGCTCAGTGGTCCACATACATCAATATGTACTAGACCTAAGAGCTCAGTAGCTCTCTCATCTTTTTTAGTAAAAGATGACTTGGTCATTTTTCTAAGAAGACAGGACTCACAGGTTAGAAGTGATTTATAATTACCAACTTCGAGGAATCCCTCTTGGGTCAACCAATTTATCCTATTCTTGTTAATGTGACCTAGTCTACAGTGCCATAGGTAGATATCAGAGATATTATTTAATCTAGGGTATTTTTTAGAAGTGTACATTACACTCACAAGTTGTGATAAAATATAAATATCATTTCTTTGTTGTCCTTGCAATATTGTAACATTATTTATAATGATGTCATAATAATTTTTTTTATAGACAAATGATAATCATCTTTGGTCAAAAGGCTAATAAAGATTATATTCATCAGAAAGAAAGGACAATAATGACATTCATTTAAAGAAATGATATTAGTGTTGAGAATAAGTTGAATTATTCCCATAGCTAGAACTAGAACAAACCTTTCATTTCCAACATTCAGGAATCACTCATTATTCTCAAATCTTCTACTAATTTGAAGTTCTTGCAACGTATTATAAATATGGACTGGACTTCCGATATCCAATACCCAAGTAGTAGTATCACAAATAGAAAAATTATAAGTTATTATCATATAACATTCTTGATCAGCAACTACTTGCTCATCTCTCTTATTCAGCCTATTGGGGTCATAAGAATCATGACACTGAGGACAATTTCTCTTCCAATGCTCCTGCTTCTTACAATGGAAGCACTCTACCTAATCTTGGTTATTCTTGGATCTTATGTTTAAATTGGGCATAGAGGCCCCAACACGAACCACTTCGTGCTGCTGAACAACATTCAACTTTCGATACTTATTATCAAAGTTAGATCCCATAAGTTAATCACTACCTAATAGTGAATGAAGTAATTGTGGTTTGGGTTTAACTGCATAAAGGAGAACCAAAAGCCTAATTAGTAATTAATTCATTAAACCTAAAGATTTAGACTTTAATCAAAAGATTTCTTCCACTATTTTATTCGAATTGGTAGCCTCTACCTTCAATTCAAGAAATTATCCTAATTTCTTAATGGGTACTAGAATCCATATAGATTGCATACAAGCCCAACTATGGTTGGTCAACCCACATACATCTAAGGATAGGTTCATAATTAATTATTTTTCTAAATAATTTTTAGTAATTTAATTTTACCTCAGGTATCTTTTTAGTAGGCTAGGGCCTCCACTGAAAGTCTCGGTTAGGTCCAATCATTAACATGATCATACTTGGTCCATCTAACTAATAAATGATTAAGCCTAACTATGGTTGGTCAACCTAACTATCATTTAGAGAAATGCATCCAAAAAATTATATTATGAATGATAATTCCATCAGTGGATAAGCACCAGGCCTATGGGCCTCCAATGATATCCAACTAATGGACCCATTATCATCCACTTAATGGAAGGCTATGATCTAATTATCACCATAACTAATTTATTTTAAGGATCTAATAATTTTAGAAAATTTAATTTTTAAAGAAGAGAGAAGGTTAGATGAACTAGCTTGTCATGATTCTTCCACTGACTTCATCAAGTCAGCTTATGGGAGACTATTAATAGGCTGGTCAAGGAGCACCTAAATCAGTCATACTGATTTACCTAGCTAATATGGGTCAGCTCGAATAGTCAAGTGATCCGATCAAAACATAATTTCACCAAGAGGCTAGGTAAGTTCGATCAGTGGGAGGGTCTGCCAAAGCTTGCCTTAGACACCATAAAAAATGGCCAGATAAGCGGGCTGCCAATTAAAGACCATCAGTCTGGTTTACCTTAGACACCAACTGGTTTAATTAGTTACAATTTATGCTGGACCTTGTAGCCAAGAATCAAGTCCATCTTGAGTCTTCCTAAAGATAGGGACTTGACCAACTATAACTATTATAATTGATCTAGAGAATCCTTGACCTAATCTAAGATGATAATTGATTAGATTTAGTCAATTTTCTAATTAAGTCCATTCTTTAATCTAACCCTAGGTCCAACCTAATTAATGAACCTAATCCCCACTAACCCATTTAACCCAATGTATTATGATTCGTGTCTTAGGATCTTCAATTTATAATTCTAGATCCTGATCAAACAACTTCTTAATTCTTAATTAAGTTTTGGACTGAGAGTTGGGGTTCGATTTTTTGAAAATAATTTTTATATTTATAAAATATTTTTATAATATGGTTCTATCAACCAAGTTGCATGTTTGATTCATAATCAAAATGCTAGTAATATAAATATGAATCTACTTTAGATCTAATCTAAATAGGTTCATATAATTGAAATAGTTTCAACACCAATCAATCATAAATCAATTTAGATCAAATATAATATATTTATGATGATTAAAATTAGATTAAAATATTTTTAATTTGATCATAAAATTTTTTAGATCTAATCTAAAATTTTATAATCAATATTTTAGATCAGCACGTACTAGGACAACCTTTTTACTATAAGAAATAAACCTTACAGCAGGACAACCTTATAGCAGTCCGTGCAATCTAAAAACTTTATTTTTAGATCTAAAACTATTTTAAATTTATTAAATCATAAATAAAATTAGATTAAATCTAATAAATTTATGATTAGGAATAGATCATCACGAACTAGGACAATATTTTTACTACAAGAGGTAAACCTTACAACAGGACAACTTTATGGCAGTTCATGAGATCTAAATTTTTAATTTAAGATTTAATAATTAAATTATAAATTAGATCTAATCTAATAAATAATCTAAATATACTTAAGAAAATCATGTAATAAGAACCTAGGCTCTGATACTAGTTGAAGGAACCAGATCTAGGATTTCATGGGTAGATCTTGAAACTTTTTCAAGATCAGGCAGTGGAAGACTTAAATAAATTAAATATTTATTTAAATAAATATAAAAATATTTTAGATCTAAGATTTATTATATGATTAAGATATGATATTAAATTAAAAATTAAAAATATAAAGAAAAGATTAACATGTTGATCTCATCAACATGCTACAATACTATATCTAATGTAGCTATAGAATAATAGATTAGATCTGATACATGAGCAAGTTAGATGTTCTAACTTACTAATCTAGATTTGAGGATGAAGTCATGAGCCACACACATGTTCAGCCTCTAGGAGTCATCCACATGAGCCCACGAACATGATCTGAGATCCTGATGCAGAAAATCAACATAGCATGCTAGTATTGTGCTGATTTTTCTTCGATGATCGATTCGATGCTTCCTTCTTCGAGACATGAACTCTCCAAAATATAAAAAAAAAGAAGAGAGACTTTAGATCTAAGACTCTCTCAAAGAAATCTAAAAAGGAGGAGAAGAGAAAATCAAAACAGCCCTGGAAGAAGACCTTCTTCTTCTTCTCTTTTCTCTCACCTAAACACCTAGTTTGGTATCTATGGAATCCCTATGCCCAGACATTCTCCCTTCCTAATTTTTACACATATCAAATATATCTTAATGCTTTGTGTTTCACAAAAAAATTAGCTAAAAATTAATCCTAAATAAAAAGATATGCAGAGTCCAAGTTTGGTCAAAAACTCAAACAAGGAAAGGACATAATATGGCAAGTTGTTGGGGCGCCAAACTCCTGGGCACCCCCATCTTATTTCCTACCATGGAATAGTAATAGGGGCACACAAAAACTTCTTCTTTTACCATGGAATTCAAAGAAAATAAAAAAGATGTGGGTGGCACAATTAGAAGGAGATGTTTTAGTTTATAAGGATTCTATCTCATAGAATCCTAGATCAAAACTTACTTCTCTTTTTGACTTGGTCAACCACCAAATTACCATATGAGAAAGAGAGGGAGAGAGGAGGCATGCATGAAGATTAGGGAAAAGAGAATTTTCATGAAAAATTTTTAAAAAATAGGCATGCGGGGCATGGAGGGCTAAGGTGGCGCAAGGTGTAATCCTAGACTCACTAGGATTCCATCTAAGACTTGGTCAAACATGGTTTCTCAAACCAAATTAAATCAAAACCAAGTCAACCAAATTAAATTAAATTTTAATTTAATTAAAAATTTAATTAAATTATATTAAATTAAATTTAATTTTGATTTAATTTTTTAATTAAATTAGAAAATTAGGTTGACCCAAGTCCTAGTTGAACTAGGACTAGTTTTTTTTCTTGCACTTGGCATATCCAATAAGCCAATTGGACTTAATCCAATCAAGCCCAAACCAAATCTAATTAAATCATATTTCATTAGACTTAATCTTAGCCCTTTGGCTTAATCAAATTAAGCCAATTAGCAATCAAATTGCTAATCAATCCTCCTGCAACACTTGTGCTAGGTTAAACATCAATCGTATTGATCATTTAACCCTAGAACGAATCTTAATCATTAATCAACCATCTGATCGGATCATGAGCTTTATTGTGTGTAACCTCGTAAGTTTGAACCTAAGCTTGTAGTATAGAAATAAATTTTTATACCGATCGAAATAACCATCTAGCAATGATATCTAACTGCTGAATAGGTCGAATGTGTAGAACAACATCCTTAAAATCCATGCGGATATAGTTTTCATATAATTCATCTCCTTGACCAAAATGCTCGTAGGACACCTTAAAGTTTAACCATCAATTCTGATCAGGTTGTCCACATTGTATTTCAAAATACCAAGTCTATCTGATGGGTTATCCTGGCCAAGATTTTGCTATATTGAAATACAGAGATACATTATTCTCCAACTCTTGGAGTGCTCAATTCCATCTTGATCATACTCTAACTTTGCAAGTACTTGACTATGTCCAAAAGCCTTTCATTATTGAATTAGAAATTCAGTTAGTCCAGTACCAAAGCATAGTGAGTTGCTTGCAAGCCACTGAGGTAATCTTAGGTCTAAGGGATACTTATACCTATATTCCATCAAAGATATTCTCGACAGTAGAATGCTCTAGAGTTGGTCACATTCGTTGATAATGTATCAATACATCTCATCTATATGCCATACTAGTATCTCCATACTCCTTGGTTAAGAGGATAATCAACCTATATGGCATACAGTGATCTATGCTCGATAGATGCTATTATCCTAATTAACAGTCTATCATTTGATCATGAATAGATTTAAGGACTAATCGATAAATTCTCTCTTTATCGAAGCTAAATAGTCCTAAGAACTTCATTACAATAATGAAGTTCGTTAGAAGATGAATACTTTTATGATGAAAAATATCAAATATATATTTTATTTATTAATAAATTAATTATAGATACAATATTGCTCAATCATCAATAGACTGATGATTGGCTTTGGGACATATTTTCTAACACCCCTGTTCCTAACAAAGTTATAGGGGCATGAAAGGGCCATTGTAAGGGCCTCTCTCCTCCTCCTGTCTTAAATAATCGAAGGTTTTCATCTGTATCAGGATGAGATTCTCCTCTTATTTCTGACATGGTTGGCCCTTTTTGTCTCCCTATCAGGATGAGGTTCTCCTCTTGTTCCTAATGGGGTTGTCCTTTCTTTGTTAGGATGAGGTCCTCCTCTTATCCCTAACAAAGTCATAAGGGCATGAAAGGGCCACTGTAAGGACCTCTCCCCTCCTATCTTAAATAACCAGTGGTCTTCAGCTTTGTTTATAGGTGATGTTTGATTGAGTCATTTTCTGTCATCATATGATTTTGCACCAAGAAATAAAATTATTGAAATAAAGAAGTTTTATTGAAATAAAATTACTGATAGTACATTCATCAATTTTTCAAATTCCAAGATCGTGGGAGCATTGATCCTTCGAGTTCTTTTAGATAATATATTCCTAGTCGGATGATCTCTACGACTTCATAGGGGCCATACTAGTTTGGTGCAAGATTTTTCTGATTCTAAGATTGTGAAATGTCTACTCGTCGAAGTACAAGATCCCCCATTCTGAATATTTTGTTCTTGACCTTCGAGTTATAGTGGCGGGCTATTTTTTGCCTATAAGCCATCATTCGGATCTGAGCTTTCTCTCACTTTTCTTTTAATAAATCAAGATTTGCCCTGAGATCTCGAGAGTTGTTCTACTCATTAAAAGCTTCAACCCACATTGAGGAGAGTTTAAGCTCGATGGGGATGACCGCCTCTATTCCAAAAGCTAATGCAAAAGGGGTTTCTCCTGTTGGCGACCTTGAAGTGGTTGTATAAGTTCAGAGTACATGATAGAGTTCATCCACCTAAGTTCCTTTTGCCTTTCCAAGCCTGGCCTTTATTCCTTGAAGCAAAGTTCTATTTGTTACTTCTACCTCACAATTTTCTTGCAGATGAGCTACTAAGGTGAAGTGGTGAGATATATTCAGATCCTTGTAGAACTCCATGAACTTTGCACCTATGAACTGATGCTCATTATCGGTGATTATCGTCTGAAGTAGACCAAACCTATAAATAATTTACTTCTAGATGAAGTCTTGTACTTTGGCTTCTATGATCTTCACCAAAGATTTGGCTTCAATCCATTTAGTGAAATAATCTACCGCCATCGGTAGAAACTTTTGCTGTCCAGATGCCATAGGGAAAGGTCCAAGTATATCGATTCTCTATTGCATGAATGGCCAAGGGGCAGCTAGTGGTGTGAGCTGTGATGCTGGCTGTCTCTAAATGTTTGCATTTCTCTGATATCTATCTTATTTTCTCACATAATTCACTACATCTTGGTGCATTGTTGGCCAATAATACCCTTGATGGAGTAATTTATATGATAAGGATCTCGCTCCTAGATGGTTTTTATAAATTTCTTCATGAACTTTCCTCAAGACAAAGTTGGCTTATGAAGGTCGGAGACACTTGAGGAGTGGTAATGAGTATGATCTCTTATACAACTTATTTTCATATAAGGTGTAGTGGGAGGCTTGATTTTTTAACTTCTGAGCTTCTTTGTGGTCCCTGGGAAGAACTCCATCTTTGAGATATGAGACCAATTGATCGATCTAGTTGGGCTCATGGTCAACTTGCATTAATGCTAGGGGCTCTTCCAAACTTGGGTGCTGCAGGACTTCAAAAAGGACTTCTCTTGGGAGTTTATTTGGGGCTAAGGTGGCCAACTTATAGAGGAGATCGGCTCTAGCATTCTCTGTCTTGGGGTTCTGTTGGATGTTAAAATTATCAAAGGTCGAACTTAAGTTATGCACCCTTTCCAAGTACTTTTTCATACTTTCTTCTCGAGCTTCAAAAGAGCATTTGACTTGTTCCATCACTAGCTGGGAGTCACTGTAAACCTTCAGATGTTGCACTTCCAGCTCTTTGGCTATGCTTAGTCCCGCAAGTAGGGCTTCATACTCTACTTTATTGTTGATGGCGAGGAAGTCAAAGCATAATGCATACTTCGCTACAACTCCTTCTGGATTGATGAGGATCAAACCCGCACCTGCCTTGAAAGCGATGGATGAACCATCCACTTACAATGCCTAAGAGCTTTCAGAGAGATCAGCCTTCTCTTCAAGGGAGCTAGGGATAAAAACCTCTTGGTGCTCTGGTTCAATCTCCTCCAAAATGGTACATTCTATCATGAAATCAATCAATATTTGAGCTTTAATAGATGGCCAAGATTGAAAATGGATGTCAAATTTGATTAGCTCAATTGCCCACTTTGCCACTCGTTCGAAGGTATCGGGATGATGAAGAACAATCTTGATGAATTTATCAGTAAGGAGAGTAATTGTGTGCCCTTAGAAATAAGATCAGAGCTTTCTGGCTGTAATCAATAAGGCATAGATTAGTTTCTCTAACTTGGTATACCTTGTTTCTGCATCCCTCAAGACTCTATTTATATAGTAGATCGACTTCTGAACTTTTGCTTCTTCCTTGACTAGTATGGCTTTAATAGCTATAGGAGATATGGCGAGGTACAGGAATAGTTCTTCCCCAAGTTTGGGTTTGGTTAGCAGTGGCAGTGAGCTGAGATAATTCTTCAATTCTTCTAGAGCCTGCTGACACTTGGGAGTCTAGCTAAAGTTCTTGAGTTGCTTGAGTACTTAGAAGAAGGGCATGCAGTGCTCCATCGACCTTGACATGAAGTGGTTCTTTTATTATTTTTGGGGTGGTCATTTTTTGGATGGCTCTGATCTTCACTGGGTTGGCCTCGATGCCATGGCTTGACACCATGAATCCTAAGAACTTTCTCAAGGTTACTCTAAAAAATGCATTTCATGGGGTTCAGCTTCATCTTATACTTCCAGAGGGTACTGAAGGTTTCCTCAAAGTCGACAATGTGACTTGGTGAAGATCGGTTTTTAACCAACATATCATCCATATAGACCTCCATGTTATGGCCTATCTACTTCTTGAAAATTTTATTCACCAGGTGTTGGTATGTCGCAGCAGTATTTTTGAGTCCAAATAGCATGATCCTGTAATAATAGAAATAATGGTCAATAATGAAAGTAGTCTTTTCCTCGTCCTATGGTACCATCCGAATTTGATTATATTAGGAGAAAGCATCCATGAAGGTGAGGAGTTTATGGCCCAAAGTCACATCCACCAGTTGGTCGATCTTGGGCAAAGGGTAGCTATCTTTAGGAAGGCTATGTTTAAATCTGTGAAGTCGATGCACATCCTCCACTTGCCATTTGCCTTTTTAACAAGGACAACATTTACAATCCAGTCTGGGTAAAGTACTTCTCGAATAATTTTGCCTTAAGGAGCTTGTCGACTTCATCCATTATAGACTTCTATCATTCTGGTGCAAAACTACATTTTTTCTACTTCACTGGTCGTTGCTTAGGATCCACGTCCAGATAGTGTTCGATGACTTCTACATCAATCCCAGGCATGTCTGTAGGTGCCCAAGCAAAGACATCAGTATTCCTTTGCAAGAATGTGATGAGCTGCTTTCTTGCTTCTCCTTTCAGGTTTGAGCCGATCTTCATAGTATGTTCTTCATTCCCATCCTTCAAGGAGATTTCTTCAAGGTCATCGATGGGTTCCCCTCTTTCTTTAGATAGATCATCGTAAGTGTCAAGCCCATCCATCGGACAAAAGTCTGCTTGCCGCCCCTCTTGCAAGACAATATTATAGAAGTGCCGGGCTAGTGCTTGATCTTCTCTAATCTCTTCGACTCCATAGCTTGATGGAAATTTTACTTTTAGATAGTAAGTTGAAACCACAGCTTGAAGTGCATTCAAATAATGTTGGCCAAGGATTGCATTTTAAGCAGAAGGGGCTTTGACAGTCAAAAAATCAACTTGTATCTTAGATTGCTTTGGGTATCGATCAGCTACCATAGCAACGTTATTGTTTCTTCAACCGACACTGCATCATCTGTGAATCCTACCAATGAAGAATTCATCAAACTTATCCTATTGTCAAATATAGACATTTTGGAGAAAGCATTATAAAATAAGATATCAGTAGAGTTTTTATTATCAATTAAAATACAGCGTATATCATAATCAGTAATATTTAAAGTAACTACAACCACATCATTGTGTGGAAGCTGAACTTCCTAAGCATCTTCTTCAGCGAAAGTGATGGTTTCTTCAGTCCACTGCCTCTTTGCTAGTTTTGCTGATCTACTGGCTTTCCCTCGTTGATGTCCCCTAGTGATAGTATTGATGATTCCGAAAGGGGACCGATCTCCTTGGGGTTCATCCCATTGAGATGGTTCAAATTGTGGTGGAGCTCTCGGATGATCTTCTCTCCTCTCCAATCAGCACCTGATGAATCGGTCCAGTCGACCTCTTCTGATCAACATCTCGATCTCATCCTATAGCTGGATGCATTCTTCTATATCATAACCATGGTCATGATGGTAAAGATAGTACTTAATAGGATTGCACTTGGTCGAATGGGTCTACATCCTCTCTGGCTCTGCCAGCTACTCCCTTATCTCCATCAATACCTAAGTCTTCGAGATGTTCAAGGGAGTATAGTTGTTGAATCTTCTGAGAGGGAAGCTCCACTGGGTCTTCCGATCTGGACTTTTCTATCGACAAGCTTGAGGAGAAGTTCGGGCTCACCTATGCTCGAGAGAAGTTCGAGAGTGCTGTCGAGCTTCACTCGACTTTCTTTCAGGCATGGGCTTGCTGGATTCACCCATTTGTTGCTCTCTCACTGCCTCATTATCCTTTAGTGTAAAGGCCTCCTCTGCCCGAGCATAACCTTTAGCCGGGCCAATATATCTGCAAAATTCTTGGGATACTTTCTTTCCAGGAAGGATAAAAGATCATTTTTTTGAAGACCATCCTTTAGTGCAGCCATGGCTACAAATTGGTCCAAATTCTAGACCTCCAATAGAGCAGCATTAAAATGACTGATGTAAGCTCGGATGGACTCTCTCTCTTTCTGCTTTATGTTGATAAGGGAGTCCAAACCTCACCTTGGACGTTGGCTACTTATGAAATGAGCCATGAATTGATGGCTCATTTGCTCAAAAGAGAAGATCATATCTAACTTTAGGCTCGAGTACCAGTTTCATGCTGCTCTCTTCAAGGTGGATGGAAAGGCTTGGCACAGAATGGCGTCTGGTGCACTATGAAGTAGCATCATTGTTCGGAAGGCTTCAAGGTGGTCTACCGAATCAAAAATCCCATTGTAACTTTCAAACTAAGGAAGCTTGAAGTTCGGCGGGATGGGCTCTTACATGATCTTAGTAAAAAAGGAGGAATCGGTGTAGATGTCATCATAGTGAACAGAGGTGGCATGGCGAAGCTTCTCAATCCGCCAATTCATGTCCTAAAGCTTTTGATCGAGAGCATCATCTCGACTACAGATCTCAGAGGGTCATCGACTGTAGATAAAAAAATCTTCTCGGGAGAAGAATCATGATTGGAACAGGGGCTCCCTACTCTCTACTGCCCCTTTCCTAAGGTGATGGGTCTACTAACCCAGGTTGCCCTTCTTGGCACTAGTTCTTAAGGCTTTGGCTAGGGGTTTTCTGGATGGGTTGCCATCGGAGGCTGCTATATGGCCTGCACCATTTTGGTGAGGCCTTGAACCTGCTGCATCAGCAAGTTGAACTATTCTGGATCTACCATGGTTGTCGATGGAGGGGGTTGAGATGCCAACGATGGAGTACAAATGGATGGATCTGGCTCGAATCTAATGGTAGAAGTGGTAGACTGTCGGATGGTTGTCTTCCTCTGGGGCATTTTTAAAGAAAAAGGATGAAACATAAATGGATTTTGAAGGATCAAGCGGAGAAGGTAAACAAGATCGACTGAACACTCCTAGAACAAGGGTCCAGAGACCCTTCCTCTAGTGCCAATCCTATTGGTATGGAAATTCATG
This sequence comes from Cocos nucifera, assembly GCA_006176705.1. Taxonomy (NCBI): domain Eukaryota; kingdom Viridiplantae; phylum Streptophyta; class Magnoliopsida; order Arecales; family Arecaceae; genus Cocos; species Cocos nucifera. Next base: position 517,610 of record QRFJ01001829.1, on the reverse strand, counting down.
AGAATGTCAGAGGTAGCTAGAATGGAGGAGGCATGGCCACTGACAAGACCTACAAAATAAAGTCCAAACTGAAGGTGAGTGGCTCCGATAGGACTCTTTGATGCTCAAGTTAATTTTTGGACCAATTGGAATGGAATATTCAGGATATAAAAAAGCAGAGTAATGAAAAGAAAAAGAGAGCTTAGAGAAAAGATATCGGATCCTTTTTATAGATAAAACATGTAACAAACTGATGGTGACAGTCGTAACCATCTGGTAGTGGGCTGCTCAGGCCATGTGGAGTTTGTTATGGAGGATGAGTTATCATTTGTCGCAACTTGTAGGCGATGTAGATCCCCTTGTTGAAGTTTGAATGTGGATTGAGGACTTTGGTGTTCATAGCAAACTTAGGATCAACCAGGGGTTGCTAGGAGCAACGTCTAATTGCTTCAGAAAGTTCCAAAGTTTCTTGAGTTATACACAAGTAGGTGTCCCTCAAGTCGAGATCGCGTTAATGTCTTGATGAGGTTCCCTTGGGCTGTTCTCGTTAGGTGGAGCTAGGATAGGTCTGTGACTAGAGCGCTATTGGAGGAGTTGGTCTAAAAGGAAGACGACTGGAGGGAGTTTATTTGAAAAGAGCACGACTAAAGAAAGTTTGTCTGGAAGGAGCACGACTGGAGGGTTTCATCTGGAAGGAGCGGGACTGGAAGAAGTTCGTCCGAAGGGATTGCGACTGGAGGTAGTTCATCCAGAAGGAGCGCGACTAGAGGGAGTTCGTTTGGAAGGAGCGTGACTGGAGGGTTTCATCTAGAAGGACATGACTGGAGGGAGTTTCATCTGGAAGGAATGCGATTGGAGGGAGCTCATCCGAAAGGAGCATGACTGGAGATTTTGAAAGGCAAGGTTAGTTTAATAGTAGTTCTTCTTTACCATTTAAGATCGTATCGTCGGGCTTCTTTATGCTTTAGGGAGGTTCTACAGTACGAACTCTTTGTTGAAGAAATCAACAAATTCTAATAGAAAGGAGGTTGTTAGTCAAGAACTTTGGCTAAGGACTTCAACGGGGGTCATTATACCCGCAACAGGATGTATCACTTGAATTTTGAATTCAAGCATGTTGGAGGTTGAAGATAGTTCAAGCTCCCAAACTCTACGCCATTCTCCTTTTGTCGTCAATATTTTTCCGATTTCATTAGCGTGTGCATGTAGAAAGAGTGTCCTTCTGCACGTGAAAGAGGTGATAGAGGCATTTGAAATTGATAGACTCCTATTTAAATTCAAATGGTTGAGTTTGGTTGAAACGAGTTCAACCACTCCTAGCCTATCCATTCCATGTGTTTTACCCATCTTTCTGATGCAAATAAAAGGGGGAATTTTTTTGCGCATGTGAGAGATGAGAGAAGCCTTGGTAGTGCATGGGGGCGTGTGAGGTTTCGTGAAAGATTTCTATGAGATAGAAATTAGAGATGGGTGCATCTCTTTTGGCACGAGTTTTTTCTAAAGAGAGAAAGGGATCAAGGTCCTTAAGGGTGAGTGCTGAATCCTAGAGTGGAGGCTCTAGATTTGGATGGAGAGTTTGAGTGCTAGATCTCCACCAGCTTTCACCACCATCTTGTCGTCCTCCATTGCATCTTCTAATTTTCGAAGCATCCAGAAGATCAGGAGTAGTTCGTCGATTGGATCAATGAAGGTCGGCTATCGAAGGCTCTGGAGAAGAGCTAGCACTCTAGAGGGGCTGATCTGGACTAGGGGCTCCGTGTGGACTCACTATAGAGGTCAGACACGTGTGCGGCTGCAGCACAACACGGGAGCAATTTTTTGGTGGATCCAAATTATGGTGATCATCTACCCGTGCATAGGTGCTATGTTCTGAACATAAATCGATCAGCAAATATGATTTGCTGATCGAAAGTAATTTATTTTTCTAATTCATATTAACATGTCAAAGATCCTAAGTAGGATTTTTTGATCAGATTATAGTATGCATAGAATTAATGTAGATTAATTTTGCTTCCACTACTATATATATTGAAAAAATTTTGAAATGCATATTAAGAACCCTACTAGATTTTCTTCAGATGGTATCAGAGCAACAGTTTACCTGATATGATTTTATATAAATTAAAAAAATTTAATATGTAACATAATGATCGCATGGACTGCAGGTTGTCCTACTATAAGGTTTACCCCTTATAGTGGAGAGGTTGTCCTGGTACATTATGATCTATAACATTGATCATAAAAGAAATTTAGATATGATCTAATGAATTTTTATGATATATTTTGAATTAGTTTTAATCTAAATTTTATCATGAATTAGTGTTTACATTAGATCTAAATATTTTATGATTTTTATGTAATGTACATCGATTTAGATTAAACCATGAATAGGATCTTGTGAAGGTTCTGTTCGCTGCTCAAGCTAGCTATCTCAGGAATCAAGCCAGCTCGACCAACATGCCAGTCTGAAAATGATCTTTGGACTACTATTCTAGCTAGCTTGGTCAGGAATCGAGCTGGCTCGACTTTTGTTTGGGCCGGCTTGGATGAGATCCGAGCCTGCTCGATGGAATGTTGGCCTTCTGAACTTTTGTTTGAGCCGCTGTCTCAGAAATCCAGCTGACTCAGCTTATGATCGGGCCAGCTCGAATGGGATCTGAGCTAACTCGATGAAAGGTTGGGTTTTTGATTTTTTTTGCTCGACCCAACTATCTCAAGGACTAAGCTAAGCTGGGCTTCTACTCGGGCCGGCTTGGATGGGATCTGAGCTAGCTTGATCGAGAAGTTAGTTGAAGCTATTTATGGCTATTTTTGATTGAACAAACCTACAACTAGTACTTGTTTGTGAAATAAGTTGATCCAATTTTAAAATGAGTGGACCTATTTAGTGAAACGGTGCTAGATTGTAAAGAATCTTTCAAAAATTAAAAATTATTTTTGAAATACCAAACCCCAACCCATTAGCCTAAAACTTAATTAAAAGAATTAAGTGTTATCTAGTAGGGTCTAAAATTATGAATTAAAGATCCTAAGATAAATTCATAATTCTGTGGGTTAAAGGGTTAGATGAATTAGGTCCATTAATTAGATTAGACCTAAGGTTAGTCAAAGAATGGATTAATCTAGAGTAGTTGATCAAACCTAACCAAGTGTTGACTTAGAATAAGTAAAGAACACTCTAGACTCAACTTCAATAGTTATAGTTGAATGAGTCCATGTCTTTAACAAGACCAAGATGGACTTAATTCATGGCTAAGCAGTCTAGCTCATAATTACTAGGTTGATCTGATTAAACCTAATTATCCGATTGGTGTGTAAGATAAGTCTGACAGTCTAGACTAGTGGTTTTTAATTGGAAGCTACTCATACTGATTCAATCTTTGACGAATTAATGACATATCCCTTCCACTGATCTCACTTACCTGACCGATATGATCGATTAAGATTTGATTAGATCACATAGTGATTCGAGCTGATCCATATCACTAGGAATCAGTTTGACTGATTTCAATTCAGTAAGACTAAATTAGGTGTCCATGGACCGAAATTGATCCTAGTCCTCATCAATTGACTTGGTGAAGTTAGTGGAAAGATTTGACTTGGTGAAGTTAGTGAAAGAAATATGGTTCATATCCTTTCTATCTCAAATCACATATAAATTAAATTTCCTAAATTATTAGATCCTTAAAATGATAAGGTTATGGGGATAACTGAGTCAAAGCCTCCCATTAAGGTGAATAGTAATGAGTCAAATTTTCTAGATGGATATTAGAGATGCCTTACACCTGGTGTTCATCTAGATATTGAAATTATTATTCATCATATGATGATTAGGTCGCACACTCTGAATGGCGATCAGGTTAGCCAGAGCTTCCCTCAGGCTTAGTTTTCGTTTGCTTGATGCACCAAAGTTGATCATGTTAATGGTTGGACCTAACTAGACCTTTTTAGTGAAGACCAAAACCTACTGAATTAACTTCTGGGGCAAAATCTAAATAACTAAAATTTATTTAGAGAAATAATTGATTGTGAACCTACCTATAGATGCACACGGATTAGCCAGAGCTTTTCTTGAGCTTGTTTGTATTCTATGTGGATTCCAGTACCCACTAAGAAATTAGTGTAATTCTTCAAATTGGAGGTAGAGGCTATCAATTCATTTAAAAATAGTGAAAGGACCTTTAGACTAAAGTCTAAGTCTTTAGGGTTAATTAATTCAAGCACTAATAAGGTTTCATGTTTTGCTTTGATAAATAGAATGGTTAGTGTAAGTCTACTCCATTCACTATTAGGCAGTGATAAGTATTTAGGACCTAAAAACGAGGAGTCTAGTATTGATCCTAATCAAGTAGATTCAAAGAGAAATTATCCTCTTGACCTGAATAGACTAAACAGGAGAAATCAGCAAGAGGTTGCTGGTCAAGGCTATTATATGATAACACCTTATAATTTTTCTATATGTGATACATCTACTGGATATTATATACTGAGAGTTTGATTCATATATGCAATTTATTGCATGGACTTTAAATTGGCAGAAAGTTTGTAAATGATGATAGATTCCTTAATGTTGGGGATGAAAGTAAAGTTTCAGTATTAGCATTGAAAACTCTTGATCAAATTTTTAAAAATAATAATATTATTTTAAGTGACTATCACTATTGTCCATCTTTTATGATGAACATAATATTCATAGGGCTTTTGACCCAGGATGGTTATTGTTTGTCAATAAAAAAAAAATATTGTGATATCATTATGAATGATATTATAGTAATGCAAGGATAATTAAAAAATAATATTTATATTTTATCATAGCCTATTAGTGTAATGTACTATCTAATAAATGTCCAAAACTAGATTATGTCTTTGATGCCTATCTTTTGCACTGTAGGCTTAGTCATATAAATAAGAATAGGATCAATAGATTAGTCAAGGAGCATATCCTTGACATTGATGATTGTGAATCATTGACTACCTGTAAGTCTTGTCTTCTTGGTAAGATGACCAAATCATCTTTTACTGGAAAGGATGAATGGGCCACTAAGCTTTTGGGTATAGTACATACTAATGTATGTGGACCTATGAATACTTGTGCTAGTGGTGGGTTCTACTACTTCATTACGTTTACTAATGGCCTATTTAGGTATGGATATGTCTATCTTATGAAGAGTAAATTTGATTCATTTAAAATGTTCAAACGATATCGAAATGAGATAGAAAAATAACTTGAAAAGAGTAGTAAAACTCTTCGGTCAGACCGAGGAGGTGAATATCTTTCTAACGAATTTTTGACATATCTAGGAGAGAATGAGATTCTCTCAAAATGGATCCCTCTTGGAACATCATAGCATAATAATGTATCTGAAAGGAGAAATCGAATCCTATTGGATATGGTTTGGTCCATGATGGGGTTTGCGAGTCTACCAATTTTTAGGGGGTTATGCACTTGAGACTGTTTGTTTTGTTTTGAACAATATTTTGAGCAAGTCTATCGCAAAGACTCTAGATGAGCTATAGATTGGGCATAGGCCGACACTCTCTTACCTTAGGGTTTGGAAATGTTCGGCTTATGTAAAATATTTACAACCAAAAAAGCTTGGACCTAGGTCTGATAAATGCTTGATCATAGGATACCCCAAGAAAACTAGGAGATATTACTTCTACCTTGCTGAAGAGCAAAAGATGTTCATCAGCAATAGAGCAGTCTTTTTGAAAAAGAAGTTTCTTATGAAAGGAACAGCTACCTCTAATGTTGAGTTTGGTGAAGTTCGACAGGTGGAAGAACTGATACATTCTAGTGAACCTACAGAACTAGATTTAATAAGATCAAACTCAGAGCCCATTATAGAGACACCCTTGAGGAGATTTGGTAGAGTACCGCATCAGTTGAGTAGATACTATGATTTTTTGGTCGAAGATGGTGATCCTATTGAACTTGATGAGAATGATGAGGATCCGATCACCTACATGATGCTATGCAGAGGACCGACTTTGATAATTGGCTAGAAGTCATGAAGTCCAAAATGGATTTTGTGAAGGTCAACAATGTATGGACACTAGTTGATCTACCTGAAGGGATAAAATAGATTGGACATAAGTGGATTTTTTAAAAAAAAATATGGTGCCAAATGGAAAGCTAGAGACCTATAAAGTCTGTCTGATTGCTAAGGGATATCATCAACATTATGGTATTGACTATGATGAGATATTTTTTGTAGTAGCAATGCTCAAGTCCATTCAGATTATGCTTGTGATAGCAGCATACCTAGACTATGAGTCTAGCAAATGGATGTGAAAATAGCTTTTCTTAATGAAGAGCTGAATGAAGAGGTGTATATGATATAGCCTAAGGGTTTCACATCCACAGACGAGTCCAAGATGTGCAAGCTTCAGAGATCCATCTATGGATTGAAGCAGGCATCTAGGAGTTGGAACATGCATTTTGATAAGATGTTTAGAATGTATGGCTTTGTTAAGAATGGAGAGGAACCTTGCATGTACAAATAGGCTAATGGTTCTATAGTCGTATTTCTTATTTTGTATGTGGTTGATATTCTCTTAATCGGGAATGACATCCCTGCATTACAAAAAATAAAGATTTGGCTATCATCGCAATTCTCTATGAAGGACTTGAAAGAAGCATCCTACATCCTAGGGATGAAGATCTATAAAGATAGATCTAAAAGGTTTCTTGGATTGTCCTAGTCCATGTACATTGATACAGTGCTGAAGAGGTTCGGCATGGAGAATTCTAAGAAAGGCTATCTCTCGATAGATCATAGAATTTTTCTCTCGAAGAGGGATTGTCCGACAACTCCTCAAGAAAGAGAGCGTATGAGTAGAATACCATATGCTTTGGCAGTGGATTCTATTATGTATGCCATGACATGTATGAGACTAGACATGGTATACTCACTAGGGGTAGTGAGTAGATACCAGTCTGATTCGGATGAAAATCATTGGAAGGTTATAAAGGCAATCCTAAAGTATTTAAGAAATACTAAGGACCAGTGGCTTATATATGGAGATATTAACTTGAAACTTGTGGGATATATTGATTCCAGTTTTCAGTTAGATCACGATGATAGTAAAAGTGTGTTAGATTATGTGTTTACCCTGAACAGTGAAGCGGTCTATTGGAAGAGTTTCAAGTAGTACACTATAGCCAATTCTATGTGCGATATGGAGCATGTTGCGGCATCTGATACTGCGAAGAAAGTTATGTGACTGCAAAAGTTCATCGACGAGCTAGGAGTAACACCCTCCTTGGATGGTTCGATTCTGTTTTACTGTGATAGCACTGAAGCCATAGCTCAAGCGAAGGAGTTGAAGGCACATCAACACACCAAACATATTCTACGTCGCTACCACCTTGTACGAGAAATCATAAAGTGAGGTGACGTCGAGCTTCAAAAGATCGATGGAAAGGAAAACGTGGCCGACCCATTTACTAAAGCTCTCAGAATCAAAGTGTTCGATAATCACAAATGGAAGATGGCAATTTGATATTGTTCTGAGTGGCTTTAGTCTAAGTGGGAGTTGTTGAAAAATGTATCCTAAAATCAATCATCTAGATTGTAGATGATCGAGCTACATATAATTTGTACTTAAATTTTAATTGAATAAAATTATTATCCTAGCAATTTCATTACTTTATGCATCTTCCTATAATGAACTCTTTGTGATGAAGTCCTTAGGACTATTTAGACTCAATAAAAGAGGATTTATCGTTTAATCCTTAAACTAATCGCGACCAAATGATTCGTTGTTACCTAGGACGACAACATTAATCAAGAGTAGGTCGTTGTGTGCCATAAGTGTTGGTTGTCCTCTTAACTAAGAAGCATGGTGATGTTGTTATGGCATGCAGGTAAAATGTAGGGGTACATTTCACCAATTGTGAGCCAATTGCGAAGCTCTGTTCTGCTAAGATTGCTCGCAAAAGATATTGATATATGTGCCCCTTAGACTTGAGATCACCATGGTGACTTGCAAGCCACTCACTATACTTAGGTATCGGACTACCTAAATTTCTAATTCAGTGATGGAAGGCTACTAAATACAGTTAGGTACTTGGCTTGTCGGTGCATGAGTCAAGATGGGATTGATCCCTCTAAGTGTTAGAGCAAGTGCATCACTGTATTTCAATTTAGCAAATCCTCAGTTGGGATAGTCTATATGATGGATGCTAAATTTTGAAATACAATATGGATGAATTTTTATGGTTGGCAGTTAACCCTAGATCATCCGATGAGCATCATGGTCAAGGGGATGAATTATACGATAATCATATGCCATAGGTTCGTCAATATTGTATTGCAATTTTCAACCTATCTGAACATTGTGTACCATTGCTAGATGGTCACATTGATTGGTATAGAAAATTAGTTCTTATACTACTAGCTTAGGATTCGAACCTATAAGGTCACACATAATAGAAGTTCCTACCAGATCTGATGGTTGATCAAAGAATTTTATTGGATTGAAATTCAATTATTATTGGAAGATTAATTAGCAATTAGATTGCTAATTAGCTCAATTTGATTGAGTGATGAGGAATTGATCAAGTCTAATTGAATTTGATTCAATTAGGTTTGACCTGATCAGATCATGTGATGCTCTAATCACTTAGGGAGACGGACCTTGATTTGATTAGGAGTTAAACTTGATTAATTCCTAATTTGATTAAAAATTAAATGAGTTGGATTAAGCCTAATTTGGTTGGATTTGACCTAGTCTAATTGATCAAGATAAATTGGTTTGGATGAAACTAATTTAGACCAATTCAAAGTAAGTTTGAATTCCTATCTCCCTATGCATTGACCTTTGACCCATTCCTTTTCTCCACGCACATTAGGAATGTGCATGGGATTTCTCCATGCTAGAAGAGTGTTTGCGCCCTCCATCTTTCTTCCTTTGACCTGGTCCAAGAAGTTGGATTTGGATGTATCACTTGAATTTTGAATTCAAGTGTGTTGGAAGTTGAAGTTAGTTCAAGCTCCCAAACTCCACGCCATTCTCCTTTTGTCGCCAATATTTTTTTGATTTCATTGGTGCGTGCATGCAAAAGGAGTGTGCTTCTATGTGTGAAAGAGGTGATAGAGGCATTTTAAATGGATAGACTCCCATTTAAATTCAAATGATTGAGTTTGGTTGAAATGAGTTCAACCACTCCTAGCCTATTTGTTCCACGCGTTTTACCCATCTTTCTGATGCAAATAAAAATGGGAATTTTTTTGTGCGTGTGAGAGATGAGAGAAGCCTTGGTAGTGCATGGGGGTGCATGAGGTTTTGTGAAAGATTTTTGTGAGATAGAAATCAGAGAAGGGTGCATCTCCTTTGGTGTGAGTTTTCTCTAAAGAGAGAAAAGGATGAAGGGCCTTAAGGGTGAGCACTGAATCCTAGAGTGGGGACTCTAGATTTGGGTGGAGAGTTTGAGTGCCAAATCTCCACCATTTTTCACCACCATCTCATCTTTCTCCATTGCATCTTCTAATTTTTGGAGCATCCAAAAGATCAGGAGTAGTTCATCGATTGGATTGATGAAGGTTGGTTGTCGAAGGCCCCAAAGAGGAGTTTGCGCTCCGAAGGATCTGATCAGGACTAGGGGCTCCATATGGACTCACTATAGAGGCCGGACATGTATGCGACTACAGTACGACATGAGAGTGATTTTTTGGTGGATCTAGATTGCAGCGATCATCTACCCATGCATAGGTACTATATTCTGAATATAGATCGATCAGCAAATGTGATTATTGATCGAAAGCATTTTATTTTTTTAATTCATTTTAACATGTTAAAGATCTTGAGTAGGATTTTATGAACAGATCATAGCATGCATAGAATTAATGTAGATTAATTTTGCTTCCATTGCTATATATATCAAAAAAGTTTCGAAAAGCATGCTCAGAATCCTACTAGGTTTCCTTCACCAAGCACCATGAAGTTAAGGTCCACTATCTGTGGCTCTTGCCATGAGATCCAGTTTGTGATGAAGAAATTTGGCCTAAGGAGGATTTGGTTAGATGGAGATTTCATTGGCTTCAAGGTCAGCCAGGCCAGGTTATGTGGAAATTGAATGTTTAGTTGGCTGCTTTGGTGATTGGCTTCACTATTTTAATTCATCCAAAAAGAAGCAAGACTGGAGCTAGCCACTTATAATGAAGGAACTCAGCTGCTCTCACAATCTACCACCAAACTTATCTTGGGCGAGGTCTGCAACATGCTATGGGTTCAAAAATTTATTCATGCAGTCTAGAAGATCGGCTGGTGGATTGAAGATCGACTGTCATGGGAATGCCTTGGGACTAGACTCCAGGCCTAACTTTAGCAGGAGCGGGTTTGACCCCAACAATAGTCTCCCCACTCTTGAGTTCGAAGTTTGAAAAAAGGGAGTAGAAGGAAAGTGATTGCCGAAGTCTTTTCCTAAAAATCCATGCTAATAAGATGGAAGGTCTTGGCACTTTCCACACTGGTGTCGAAGCTTCTTCAATACGACTTGATATGAAAGGATAGATTTTCTAAACTCCAGCTGAAGCACTATCCAAGGTAAGGTGCAATAAAGGTTCCGCCCATTGTTGAAGAAAAAATCAGATTTCCCTACCACAGGATGCATCTGATCGTATTAGATTTATGGTGAAATAATTTAAAAAATTTTTTATGATCTAATCAGATCTAAGAGTTCTTAGATCTGATTAGCTTGATATAAAATTAGAAGTAAAATAAAAAAAAAAATAGTGATAACAGTTATCACCTGATCGGGTAAACCATTTACCCATTATGATGATCTGGCGACTGATCTATGGTTCAGATTGAGCCATGCACACGCCCGACCTCTACTGATATATACTCGAGTTAGATCTAGAAGTATCCTTCTTCTAGATCTAATCTCCAAAGATCAAATCTAGTGTCTTCTCATAGAGCCTTCAAAACAAACTCCAAAGGCTACATGTTCATCTCACGAACATTATCGTCTCTCATTGATCTTTGTGCCAACAAAACTTGATCTTTGCTTGTAGGTTTTGCCCAACTCTAGGGCATGGAGAAGAGGGAGAGAATCAGATGAGGAAGGTATGGAGATGAATATTTCTACAGGGCTTCACCATAAAAAAATTGTGATGCATAACAGCTTGTGCAGGACCCTATTTACAGACCTAGTCAAGAGTCCGTTCGCATATAACTTTGAACAGGTCAAAGTTTAACATGCAGAAGGACTCCTTAATTGATCTTCATGCCCCACCCTCTAATTCTTCTAATTTTTTCATAAAAAAATTAGAGAAAATGGCCTAGAGATGGGAAGATAAATTTTGATTGACACAAGCAACTTATGTCCCTTAGAGTTTGATCTCATGAAGTATGTTTGACCCATTCAAATCCCATTTGAATGGAACACCTCCGCCCTATCCATATGGGGCGCATGGCCAACAGAGGAGTACACCCCTTATTCCTCATATAAACATCATGGGGCACACATCCCTAGGAAATCTCCAGGGGAGCACGTCCATTACCCTTTAATTCCTACATTCGAGTGAACATTTTGTTAGATATGTGTGCCCTAGAAGCCAGAATTTGCTGACACTCGTAATACACTTCTAGGAGCAAAATTATAATTTTAACTATAAATAATAAAATGAGTTATTTTTTATCATAAATACGTATTTAGTGTCTATGATACATCCCTTGAGTTAACGGTAATGATAAATCATATTTTCAAGAGTTGAAAATTTAAGACATGAATTTTCATTTATTAACAAATAAAATACTCCTGACCGTAGGATCGTCATGAGGATGGTGATTGATCTGGAAGATTAGTGTACAATTGCTTCTTTATAGTAGACCAAACTTGAGTCTATGGTGTAGAGATACCAGAGCGAGAGTAGAGATACTCGTTAGAGAACGAGGGCACTGAGCGTGACCACCTCGAGCAGTCATAAGGAAGCCTACCTTTTTCATCGATGACTGACTCGAAGCTGCAGTGGTGTGTTTGGTTCTTTGATCTGAGGTGCATCGATAGTTCACCTTAAGGGTGTTATAGTTTGACTACACCATGACTCGATCCCCTAGCCATTCGGAACCCTGAGGTGTATGTTGGCTATAGCATGTTCATTGTAAGAATTGGATTGCACCAAGAGAGAATCTATCTACCTCGGTAGAAAAGGAGCAGCCCTATGATGATCATGAGAATCAAGTCCATAAGCCCATGGCCATGGCAGAGTGTGAAATAATAGAAAGAGTTTCTATTAAGGTTTTTACATCAAACTTGAATCGAATGATTAAATCATATGATAGAAATTAGGGTTTGACGAGTTCACCTTAACCCTAATTTGATCGAGGCTCAAGATAGAAGAACTTAATCACACAGGTAGCTGCACCAAGAGGTTCATTTTCAATTTTTATGGGTTGCCACCATATACTACTAGGTGTCATTGATGAATTTTGGGAGCAATTAGGGTAATTTAGATGATCAATCATTCTAGCTGACTGAATGAGAAGAGTTCTGATCCATCGAAAGGAGTTTCATTGATGTCGATGATGGAGATCACGACATATCCCATTACCATACAGAACTAAACCTAACTGGATCACATAAACAAGGGTTTGAATCTGGATATCATCAATTAGACTAACCCAGTTCATTGATTTGAATTAGATTCAATTAGGTTCAAGAAAATCATGCTAGCACACGATTGAACCTAATGTTCTCCTTTTATTATCATTAAAAGTTATCTCGACTGAGCCAAATGAGTTTGTGCTCACCCAGGTACATTTACTTGGTCTGACTAGAGCTTGTCTAGATCAAAAAAGGGTTGTCTTAATTTATGAGATAAATTTGAGACAACACCTACCATTTTTCATCATCTGCTAATTTTTGTCCTTTGACTTTAGTCAAATATAGTGACCTTTAACTCTTGGACATCTGTCCATGTGTCATACACTTATTGGAGAGCAGATAGGTGAAGGAAAAATCCTAATTTTTTGGATTAGATTCGTTCAGATCTAATTGGATCAAGAGATATATTTTAAATTTTTTTTTTTGATCTGAATCATATCTAGAATGTTTCAAATCTAATCTTTATTATTCTAATAATAAAAATAAAATATAGATAAATTAAATCATATTTAATTTACCTTGATGTAGGATAATCCTATTACCCATTGATGATCCTATAAGCAGCGGAAGGTTCTACATCTAGCCATGCAAGTGTCTGGCCTCTACCGGTATCCACTCAGATTAGATCTGGAGATTCTCTTCTTCTCTATCATATCTCCAAAAATTAGATCTGAATCCAATTTGGAGGATCTTCAAAATAACTTTTGAAGATCAGCAGTTGTCCTTTGTAGTAGCGCAGCCTTCTAGCTTTCTGTTGCCTTTCTCTCATCTAGATTGCACCAACTTGGATCCCAAACTACTTTGGGCATGGAGAGGAGAGGGAGAAGATGGACTTGGTATGGAGGAGGAGGGAGAGGCAGCCTTGGGACATAGGGAATTGTATTATTTTTTGAGTTGGGCATAGGGTCTTATTTATAGACTATGCGTGATCCAACTCCTCTTCTTTCCAACCAATCACAACCCTTTGTGAAATCAGATCTAAATCTGATTGGTGAGAATAGAGTCCCTTGGATTCATCCTTAGATGGAACCTAAGACCAGTCAAAGTTGGTTCTTAGGTGGAGTCTAATCGGAATCCAAAAAAGAGATGGAGTTCCTATCCAACAGGGACTCCTAGGCGCCTCCAGCTTGGGCGCACGCCACCCTTGGCGTGCGCCCTCCTCCTTGCTAGGTTCTGACAGAGGGGGGGCGTGCGCCCTCCTCCTTGCTAGGTTCTGATAGAGGGACAAGCCCCCACCAGCTCTCCAATAGGTGCATGACACATGGACAGAAGTCAAAGTATCAATGGTCAACATTTGACTAGTCAAAGGTCAACTTTTGACCAAAGTCAAAGGACGAGAAATAGCAGATGACCAAAAATGGCAGGTATTGTCTTACAAAATAAGACAACCCTTTTCTGACCTGGACAGGCTCTAGTCAGACCAAGTGAAGGCCTCTGATTGAGCACAAACTCCTTTGGCTCAGTCTAGACAACTTATTTATGATAGCAAAAGAAGAACGTTAGGTTCAATCGAGTGCTAGCACGATTTCCTTGAACCTAATTGAATCTCATTCAGATCAATTGAACTGGATCAGTTCAATTGATGATCACCAAATTCAAACCCTTGTTTGTGTGACCCAGATTAGGTTCAGTTCTGTATGGTAATGGGATATGTCATGATCTCTATCATCGACATCATCGAAACTCCTTTCGATGGATCAGAACTCTTCTGATTCGAACAGCTAGAATGATCGATCATCTAAATCATTCTAATTGCTTCCAAAATCCATCAGTGACACCTAGCAGTATATGGTGGCAACCCATCAGAGCTGAATGCGAACCTCTTGGTGCAGCTACCTGTGTGATTAAGTTCTTCTATCTTGAGCCCCGATCAGATTAGGGTTAAGGTGAACTCGTCAAACCCTAGTCTTTGTCATATGATGTAATCATTCGATTCAAGTCCGAATGTGAAAATTCTAAATAGAAACTCTTTCTATTATTTCACTCTACCATGGCATGGACTTCTGGACTTGATTCTCATGATCATCATAGGGCTACTCCTCTATCCACCGAGGTAGATAGATTCCATCTTGATGCAATCCAGTTCCTACAATGAACATGCTATAGCCAACATACACTTCAGGGTTCCGATATGGCTAGGAGACCGAGTAATGGTGTAGTCAAACTATAACACCCTCAAGGTGAACTATCCGATGCATCTCAGGTCAAAGAACCAGACACACTACTACAGCATCGAGTCAGTCATTGATGAGAAGGTAGATTTTCCTAATGACTACTCGAGGTGGATCACGCTCAGTGCCCTCGTTCTCTAACGAGTATCCTATACTCTTGCTTCGGTGTCTCCACACCGTAGACTCAAGACTCATCTACTAAAAAAAAAGCGATTGTACACTAACCTTCCGGATCAATCACCATCCTCGTGATGATCCTATGGTCAGGAGCAATTTTATGAGTTAATAATGATTATTCATGTCTTAAATTTTCAACTCTTGAAAATATGAATTATCATTACCATTAACTCAAAGGATGTATCACAGACACTAAATACACATATGTGATAGAAAATTATCCATTTTATTGATAATAGTCAAAATTACAATTTTGCCCCTAGAAGTGTATTACATGTGTTTGTCAATTCTGGCTTCTAGGGCACATATATCTAACAATCTCCCACTTGTCCTAAAGCCAATTGGCTATAAGTCTACATCCCATCTTCTCAAAATGGGCTTCGAATTTTTATTGTCCCAATGGCTTTGTATGTGGGTCTGCTGCATTATCTGCGGAGTTGACTCTCTTGACCTCGACGTAATCCTTCTCAAGGTAATCGTGGATGAGATGGTATCGCCGCTCAATATGCTTGAATTTTTTGTGAGACCTCAGCTCTTTAGCAAGAGCTATGGCACCATTATTGTCACAATACAGAGGAATGTTATCTGATGGCATTACTCCGATTTCTATAGCAACCATCTTGTACCAGAATGCTTCCTTCGCAGCCTCTGATACAGCAATATATTCTGCTTCCATGGTGGAATCTGCTATCATGGTTTGCTTGAAACTCTTCCAACTGACAGCACCACCATTGCACAGAAATAGACTCCCAGATGTTGACTTTCGATCATCTACATCGGACATAAAATCTGAGTTTATGTATCCCTGGACTTTAAGTTCTCCGTTACCAAAGACTAACATCATATCCTTAGTTCTTCTCAAGTACTTAAGGATACATTTCACAGAAGTCCAGTGTTCTTCACCTGGATTTGACTGATATTTGCTTATGACACTCACAGCATGGGCTATATATCAGGTCAATGTACATAGCATGGCATACATGAGGCTCCCTATTGCAGAAGCATAAGGGATCTTGCTCATGCTTGAAAGAGAGAGTATCTAATCATTCTAATTGCTCCAAATATCTCACCAATGCACTTAGTAGTATATTGGTGGCAACTCCATCAGAACTGAATCGAACCTCTTGGTGCAGCTACCGTGTATGATTAAGTTTCTTCTATCTTGAGCCCCGATCAGATTAGGGTTAAGGTGAACTCGTCAAACCCTAGTTTTTGTCATTTGATGTAATCATTCGATTCAAGTCGATGTGAAAACCTAAATAGAAACTCTTTCTATATTTCACTCCATGGCATGGGCTTCTGGACTTGATTCTCATGATTATCATAGGTGCTCCTCTATCACCGAGGTAGATATGATTCCATCTTGATGCAATCCAGTTCCTACAATGAACATGCTATAGCCAACATACACTTCAGGATTCCGAATGGCTAGAAAATCAAGTTATGGTTAGTCAAACATAACACCCTCAGGTGAACTATCGATCATCTCAGGTAAAGAAGACACACACCACTCAACATCGAGTCAGTCATGATGAGAAGTAGATTTCTAATGACTACTCGAGGTGATTCACGCTCAGTGCCCTCGTTCTTAACGAGTATCTATACTCTTGCTTCGGTGTTTCCACACGTGACTTAAGATCATCTCTAAAAGTAGTCATGTACACCAATCTTCGATCAATCACCATCCGTGATGATCCTATGGTCAGAGATTTTATGAGTTATAATGATTATTCATGTCTTAAATTTTCAACTCTTGAAAATATGAATTATCATTACCATTTACTCAAAGGATATATCACAGACACTAAATACACATATGTGATAGAAAATATCCCATTTTATTGATAATAGTAAAATTATAATTTTGCCCCTAGATGTGTATTATAAGTGTCAACCAATTCTGGCTTCTAGAGCACATATATCTAACAATAGGGGCTTATCCCCTTATTAGAATATAAAAAGGAAGGGGTGCATGCCTAGGATGGCACGTGCCCTTGGATAGGGATGCCTGGAGTCTCCTACGGATGGGACTCCAGGTTGCTTCTTGGATTCTACTTAGGTGACCCTTATCTATAGACTTTGACCCATCTTAGGCGTCATCTAAGGATGAATTTATGGATCTCTTATCTAATTAGATCAGGTGATGTCATCTCACTAATCAGATTTAGATCTGATTGTACGAAGCAAATGTGATGTGGCTGGATGATGTGGCACTGCATGGTGCAGTAGGGTCTATAAAATAAACCTATCTGCGCCCCACTTTCATAGAGTTTCTCTTAGCCCATGCCCCAAGGCTTCCCCTCTCTATTCTCCATGCCATCTTCTGATCCTCTCTCTCCTCTCATGTCCAAGGAATGTTGGACTTCAGTTTGGTGCGATCCAGGCAAGAAAAAGACTAATGAGAAAGGAAGAAGGCAGCACTATTGCAGAGACGATGCTGATCTTCAAAAGATAGTTTTAAAGATCCTCCAAATCAAATCCAGATTTGATTTTTGGAGAGATGATAAAGAAAGAGAAGACTTTTAGATCCAGCTCGAGTGGATATTGGTAGAGGCCAAACGCTTGCGTGGCTAGATCCAGAACCTCAGACAATCAGTAGAGAATCATTGGGTATCGATCCACATCAAGTTATTAAATTAGATTTTTATTTATTTTTATTTATATAGAATTTCTAAAATATCTTAATTGATATGGATGCTTGAGAGAAATTTTTGAAATGTCTCTCTTGATTCGATCAGATCCGAATGAACCTGATCCGAAAAATCAAAATTTTTTCTTCAACTGGTATCAGAGTCAGGTTCAATAAAATTATTTAGATCTAATTTTTAATTTATTTTGATCTAATAAATAGGAGATTTCAAATGTCCACATGATGCGTGATTAGATCTAAATTAAATTAATG